>PNEQ01085870.1:114981-161500 GCA_003012365.1 Medauroidea extradentata | reverse complement strand
GAGGAGAAAGTACGTTTTGTAGCGTATCACGTTATTTTTTTCCACGTGGAACCGTTAATCTTATTCGCGAAACGTTTATGCACAATAATTACACACACTTGAAATTATGTTTCATTTAAAAAATACAGCACGCTTATTAAATCATAATTTAAAGGCTACTCCAAATGGTTAAAAAAAAAAAAAAAAAAAAAAAAAAAAACATTTCGTAGACTGCTGAAAATACGAAAATACCGCCGAGATTCGTAAAACACAACATTATAGAAATATGCGTTGGAATTTACTTCAAATCCGTGGGAAACGTGGCAGACACCGTCGGGAACAGAACCCGATCACCATTTTGGAGTAGCGTGTGGTGTGACCGCTACGCCACTGCGGCTCAAGAATTGTAATAAAAATAGTTTTATTGTGGCCTGAGACGTACACTTGTGAGTCTGGTGTTCGTATCGACAGGTGTCGGAAGGATACATATCGTCTGAAAGGAGAACAGTAACCAATACCTGCTATCTGCACCGAGGCAGCGCAACATAGGTTGCAGAGAAAGTAAACGGGTCTTGACTTGCAGCTATACCTAGTCACTGTTGGAACAAAATACACTCCCACATATTTTAGCTGCCCTTGCGCGCACAACGCAGATGGACTTGTGCTGAAGTATTTGCGCTAGACACTTAAATCAGTGAGAAACGAACCACTTTAGTGAAATTGCAGTCGTCTCGGTCAAAACTGAAGTTAGTAAAACCGTGAAAATTGTTTCATTGACTCAATTATACGTATTTAAAAGTGATTTCCACCTACTCTCAGTGAACTTTGCCTGTCTTTTGACTTATTTTCAGTGTTTTATAAAGTTTTATCAGGCAGAAACAGATTGTTAAGAGGTATTTCAGTGATTAACATTTCGCTGTAACAACTCGCGCGTATTAAAGTGCCATTGGCGCGTATTTACAACCGTTTTACACCCATCACGACATATTGTACTTCTATGTGAACGTATTTAGTACCACTGCAGCGAAACCAAACGCAATGCAGGTGCGAAATTTGCGTTGCACCTATATGAAAAACGATATTTAATTGGCATCCGTGGTTTCAAATCAAAACTGATAAACGCTAACTTTACCGTGAATAGACGACAACAGTAAAACGTCCTACATGAAACCCGGATATGACGAATTAAAACTCTCCACTTCGAAAGCTGATGAATTATAAAACGGAAGACCGCCATTCCTCATTCAAACCCTTCCCCTCCTATTTTTTCTCGTAACACTATTTGCCGCCGCTTAGGGCGGCTGGCTCCAGTATGATCATTATACCACTTTGGCTCCTAGCTCATCAGCAAGCCCAGTCTTTCCCTACTGTGGCAGCTGTCAGCATACTGAAAAAAAAGGTAAAATCACTTGTACGTGAGGGAAGCTACTGTTCTACTGAGATAATTGAAATTATGCTGCAGTTAGACTTTATGAGAATTAACGATTTTTTTTTTAAATAATCTTCAACTTACGTATTGCTGAAAATATAACTCTGTGTTATGTGTAGATTAAACCAAACAAAAAAAGTAATCCCAGAAGAATTTGGTTAACTATAACGATGAGAAACGAACAATTACTTGATATCTGGAAACATTTCATATGTTTGTATAGATTAATATACATTTATTTATACAGAAGAGGACATATTTTGCTAATTCAACAACCTTCATGCTAGAATCCATTATCTTAAGTAAACACACGTTTTTATTAACTGCTACTCACTGGAACGGCAGCAACGAACGAATGGATGGGGTTTGAGTCCATAAAAAATTTTTGATTCGAGCTAGCATAGAGTAATGAATGCTAGCATGAGGATCACTGAACCAGCGAAATTTTTCCTTTCCTTACGTGTGTGTAATCGATGTCTGCCACCAGGCTGTGACAGAACTTCGAAATTGAAAATCTTACTCTAAAGTTCCGTACTTCGGAATTTCCACTCAAAAATGCCATAGTCATTTTTTTATTGTCTACCCTTAAGCGATGTAGAATTCTGTAAGCTTTAAAATAAATGTGTATAGTTTACATCTTAGTGAGATAACAGTTTCGAAATTTAGGAAGTGGAGTTCGACATTACAAAATAATCTCGTAATAACTCGAGAATTGACCTCCAGAATCACCGCACCTGTTGTCGACCGAAGTCTGCTATTTTCGAGTGTGAGGTATTCGTTGTGTTGTCTGTGTATATACATCTACTCCAGTCATGCTGGAATCACAATAGCGTAACAGACACGACGCAAATTGTGCGACGCCAGTAATATATGTCAGCCAATCAGCGACCAAAATGGCGGACGCGACGTGAACTCCGAATAAAAAGTATTTATATTTTATACGCGTCGTGAACGCACCAAAGTTGAAAAACGGAATCTAACTTTATGCCCAAATGGTAAACAGTAAATTGCACTAATTTATTTTACGAATGGTTTTGTATGTTATTTTAAACAAATCAAAACTTTTTTAAGCCAAAGTGTAATTGTGACTTTATTTTCTTATTTTCACTTCAGAATGCAGTAGTTACAATATATATTTTAAATAAACTAAAAAAACGAATATATCGTAAGTATGTGGTGGAAAATGAACACAGGTGTGATTTGGGGGTGGGGCAAGAGGGGGGCACAAGTCATCCCAATAACAAACGAAAATAATTTCACCGTCCCTTATAAGCCATACTACCATTAAAAAATACTTAGCTGAAAACTGATTAAATAGCACTAATTTGCGCCTTGAAATCCTAATTTTCCTGTACATTTTATTGGCTGGATTACCGTTATTTTATTTGCCACCCCAACCAAAATGCTGAAGTCCCGTCTATGACAATGAACTAGATATATGGCTTTTTTTAAGTGTTTGTCACGCGGCAGCCAAATTTATGCTCACATTTACGAGAATTTTCCGTGTCCCATCACGCCCTTCTCGTTGCATACGTCGTACTATTGTGATTCCAGCATCATGGTCCTCGTTGTTTTCGTCATGTTTTGTCGCAGTTTTCCCACATCTTGTTTTTTTACTCGTCATCTCTCTCTCTCTCTCTCTCTCTCCCTCTCTCTCTCTGGACATGCCGAATATTTTTAATTTTCGGGACTGTAGGCCGGTTATTTATTTGCAAACAACAGCTAATACCTGCTATTATTATTTTTTTAGTTTATTTTTATCTACCTAAATCTCTTTAATCATCTTGCTTTTTAGTTACTCAAAAATACACTTACTTAAAATTACAACCAACTGTTCCATATAGATTACAACTGAACTATTTAAACGGAAACCACTTATTTTTCTTACATTTGCATGTATATTAAAAAAAAATTTTGAGACCAGCTACTCTCCAGTGGATCATATTTCTATAAAAATATTCTTTACCGTTATTATTATTTTTTTTTTTAAGAAAGTGTTTTCAGTTTGTTCACTCACAATAGAGTATGACTAAATAACATGGTTCATATTGCCATAAACACCGATTACCAAAATCGTTCAAAAACCACAAGTTAATTTTCGTTAACAAGAATACACAATTAAAAAATAATTACATTTTTACTTACAAACATTAACATTTATTTTTAATACTTATTTTGCTATATTTTTCTTGCACAACCGGAATAAAAAAAAATATTTTCGACAGTATTAGCCAACCAGAAATTTTTTTCTGTAAGTACACACGTATTGTTTGCGAACATAAAGACAGTTTTTTTCAGTTATACAGGATGTTTTAAACAACATCGACAAACTCCGACAGCTGATTCCTTATGAAAAAGTCAATAGGAAAGATATTTTGCATTTTTCGCCTAAGCTTAACATTAAGGGAGTAATAAGGCCCCGAGTATCAACATTTGAAATTGTATTTCTCCAAAACATCGGAAATAAAATGACATGAAATAACAATATTTTCAGCATTGCTTAATGCTATTGGGATCTTCAAATCAACAGCAAATACTGCTTGACACCTTCAACCCTTATGGAAATAGCAGGGGGGCTACCCTCCAATTGCAAACAATTTTTTTACCATCCGAATTTTTTAACATTTGAAGATGGTTTGTTGAGTAATGAGACCTGTGTAGCAAAAAAATTCCTATTGTTGCCACTGTTCAGGAAATACCGTTTATGCTCAAAACACACTTGAAGATTCGCACAGACATACAGATCCTACAGCATAAGCAATGCTGTGAACATGTATGTGATGAGCTCAGCATACAGACGATAGTGGACATTCACTGTAAACAACATGTACAATAGTGAATGTCCACCATCACTTGCATGTTCGCAGCATTGTCTATGCTCTAGGTTCTGTATGTCTGCGCGAATCTTCAAGAGTGTTTTAAGCATGAACGATAGGCCCTAGACAGTTGCAACAAAAGGTATTTTTTGTTACACATGTCTCATTACTCAATAAACAATCTGAAAATGTAAAAAATCCTGGCAGTAAAATAGTTGTCTGCAATCAGAGGGTAGCTACTCCTGCTATTTGCATAAGGGTGAAAGGTGTTAAGCAGCATTTGCTGTTGGTTTGATGATCCAAATAGCACTAGCAATGTTGAAAATGATTGTTCTTTTCATGTTATTTAGTTTCCGATAAATTAGAGGAATACTATTTTAAATTTCGATATTCAGAGCCTCATCACTCTACTCCCTTATTAAGTTTAGGAGAATTATTCAAAACATAATTTCTGCTTATTTTTCATAAGAAATCGCCTTTTGTTGTTTTATTTCTTAACAATTTCACATGAAATGTTTTGCTAGACTTGGCAAGATCACCTCCCTCCCCTTGTTTGACACTCGAATGGTAATGTAACGCACTCGGTAAGGAATACGCATTTACGTAGGCCTAGGTTTCCTCTCGGCCGAGCCCAAGTCTGTCGAGAACGCCGGGCCATTTATAAAGTTGTAGAACTGTACATACGGTAACAGGAAACGCCTTCAAGTGCACTTTATTTTATTGGCACCCGAAGATGAAAAAGCGGCGCCCTCAATTTCGGAGCCACGAATATCTAGCCGCCCTTATTTGTCGAAGATTAATAAAATCCCTTCGCGGTTTCGCTGGCGAAATTCATGCGCAAAAAAGTTCTGCTGGCAGCCCTGGCGCTAGATATCAATATACATCTCCTTTTTTCCTTTCTTCTCTTTCTCTCGACCTCTTCTAACGGTTCTTTTTTCACTGTCTCTCCCCTGGTTCTTTTTTTCCTCCTCTTATGTGAGCAACTCTACACGCCCATAAATCGACACGTCCGCAGCCTTCCCTGCTGGAAGCGACTGGTAAATTAACTTGCTGGAACGTAACGGAAATGGCTGGAGAAAGTAGACAAGTTCCGAACGAGAATCTGAACTCCTTCGTTCCCTCATTCAGGACCATAAGATTCCGTCACTCAAGATATTGAAAATTCAGCCGGCGCTGCTTGAAGTTCGTGAAAGGGAAGTTTCCGTTAACCGGTGCGCAGTCTGCGAGGCATTCAGGTGCTGAAATTAATTACTTTAGAAAATTTGCTGAAATAAGAGAGCGGTACATTAGTCACTAGCGTGTGTCTAAGTTTGCCTTTGTTGGCTTGCAGAGACGGATGCAATCACTATCATTCTTTGGTTGTGCATCGCCATAATCACTTATTTACCTTCCATTGGAAGACATCGAAATCATTAACAAAACATACATATTTATTTTAACAATAACACGAAATTAGAATTTATTGGTTTGTAGACATACGCCATTGCTCATGTTTTGCTGATCAAATTTGTGTTGAATGACAAAGTACAAAAAATAACAAAAAAAACCGATATAGTGCACATACAAAAAAATAGAAAAAATATTGCAATCCCAAAGGAATTCTGTCAGTTGTATTTTTTTATTTTATTAATAATTATATTAGACAGCATGAAAACAAACCAACTGAAATAATTCCTCTGGGTTTGCAATTTTTTTTATATTTTTTGTATGTGCACTATATCGGTTTTTTTTCTTTGTTCTTCTTTGTACTTTGTCATACAACACAAATTTTATCAGCAAAACATGAGCAATGGCGTGTGTCCACAAACCAATAAATTCTAATCGTAAACTTCCATTGCAAGCAAAATTTAAAAATCTCAATAATAGGTCACCAATAAACGTCAGTACGAGCGAACGTTGTCGAGTAAAAAACCTCAAAACAAACAACAAGTAAAAAAAGAAAATCTTGTATTATCAATGTTTAGAAATCAAATAACATGTATACAGTTCCGGAAATACCGAGAAAGAGGACACAAGAACAACAAAATATATCATTCATATAACATACATAACACAGATACATTTCGGAACAGAATAAAGTTGTATACAGAAAGACGACGCAAAAGTAAGACCAAAATAACACAACAATAAAACAACCGAATGAAGTGTTGGAAATTGGTAAAAAAAAAAAAACTGACGATGACAACAATTACAACACAATAACAAGAGACTCGGAATACAGGCATAAGAAAGAAAAATTATAGGTCTTCCTTCGAATCATTGTTGTCTTCATCCATTTTTGTTGCCTGTTTTCAGACACTTAAATGTCTTGTCTTCTTTCTAGATATAAATATATTTCTTTTCCAGAATTAGGTATCTATATGTTATAAAGTATTCGTTGACAACAAATAAAAATGAACTTTTTTAATAACAAATGCAACTTGGCAACATTCGCTCACTTTGCGTCTGTCGAAAAAATGTTTTAATTATTTCGTGTCTCTTACGGAAATATTATTACTGCATTGGAATGAATAAATATTTTATGTTAGTTTATATGTATAAATGCTAAATACTGACGGGCGTCGAAAGACTTTTAAACACCGTTAACATATCTTTCCTATTGATAGTTGCCTTAAACAAACTACTGCGAATAATTCAGTTGTTTACTGTTACCGTAATATATGGCAAAAATATCAATTATTACAGATAAAATTTTAATTAGTTTTAAATCTCATTTGCACAGGTTTAAGTTAGATTTACATTTTTAAAACGTCAACTGCCCTTTCTTCTCGATTCTTTATGCAACAACTTGTAAAACTTGTTCGTGTAAATTGGCGGAATCGTTAAGGCACGAAAACTTATAGTGTTTTAAGAACTCCTGTTAAAACTTGAAGATCTGAAGTCTTCCGATATTTTAAAATTTAAATTTAGGAATCTGCATGTAAATTTTAAGAGTCAAGTCACGTTTCTCTAACTATTAGTTCTCATTTGCTGCAAGTGTCGGACACTGACTTTAAAACTTTCCGTCACTGGGTTTCTTATTTTGTGCAGTAAATATGGATGACTAGTTCACCGGACTGGTACAGCTTGTTCACGTTTTTCGTTTCTTGTATACAAGTTACGTTCTTCTTGTTCTACTGAGATTTGTCACAACTTTCTTTCCGTATATTTCGCACACCTCTTTGAAGAACTGCGTACAGTCGTAGTGTTTTCACCGTCTGTCTTGGGGAGTAATGTTAGAAGGGAATAGTAATTCAAACGTTACTCAGTTTTGAATTAATATTATATTCATTCCTCTGTATATAGGCTACCTGTAAAATCATTTACGTAAATTTGATATGATTTTCATATCAAACACTAACCGGTTGCTAAAACCATCCTCTGAGACGTAGTGACGTAGCCATAAATGAACCTTGTTACCCGGGTTCCCTTAAAAATATAACGAATTAACACTAAGTTATGTTTTAAATAATAAACAATTTTAACTTAGAGAATATTATTTGATAAGACTGATTGGTAAAATGTTACAAAATAAGAAGTGCAGTAATATTGTATTGATATTTTAGTAAACTAACACAGAAAGACGATTATAAAGGTTGCGTTTGAAATGTTCATTCTAAAATTACACACTTAAGTAACGTAAAAGGATGGCATATTTGATGGGAGGCCAATTTTTTAAAGTGCCTTAAATCGGAGTATCATTGAACTTGTGCGGTGATTTAATTAAAATGTTAGTTTTTCTAACACACTTTAAAGACGAAGCAGTATTAAATAGGCGGTCACACTTTAAGTAAAAAACCACAATGCGACAACTCTTTTCATATTAACAAAATTGCATCCGAACAAAAATACTGAGTAGGCCTTGTAAGAAGTGGTGCAACATTGCCTTACAGTTGCAAAAGTAATATTTTTCCTACGGTACCGAAAAGTGAGGTTACATTGCACCCCCAGTTAGTTTTATTTCATATGAAGAATCCTAGATTCCATTAACTTAAAAGTACTGCTTACAGTTTATGCTGTGAATGGTAAAGTCATCCCTACCAATCGTAACAAAATTTTGTGGTGCTAAGTTATTTTGAAGTTGAGCTAAGGAACCCCAATTTACGGTATTTAATTCTACGTTACTTAGTCTTTTTCAAACGACTAGCATAATCTTGGAAATCGATTAAGTATATGACAATTCATCCTCAGCCAAAGCAAAATCTTCGCTATACCACAGCTGAATAGTGTCATGGAACGTCCCTTTAGTTTGGCCATTATCACGCTTCAAACACTCCCGTACATTTCACGACTTATACGTTCCATGTTGAAGCTGAACAAACACCTGCGAACTGAAAACGCTCTTACTTACAACATTTTGCACTCGCACAGTAAACACGGATCTACATAAGAGCAGAGCGCCCCGTGTTTTGTTTGTTTGCGCGCGCAAACTTACCCGAGTTTCTACTGCGTCACTTTGAAAGTGTTCGGATCTCCTCTTTCCGACAGAAGCAAAAGGTAACTTTCATACCTAAAATGTTCCACTAAAGCAGTGGCCTTGTAACAGTTTGGTTTATTTTTTTATCAAAACACCTGTTCTTTTGTCAAACTAATAAATAATTTTTGAAGTATATCTTCTGAAATGGTTTTGCGCTCTTTATAAAAATCCAGTGAACTGCCTGCAATAAAATCTAAAAACTGTGAAGGTTTTTATTTGTTAAAGTAATACTTTCGCGTTTATGTAACAACGAAACACAAAATATAAGTTCTAAACAAGACGGACTTCAAGTTATTTCAATTATACTAGACTGAAATCTCAATGAGTTGTGAGGTGTTTCATTTATTTTCATCAGGGTGTCTTCTGGGAAAACTGATGATAAATTACAATGACATACCAATATTTATTCCTCCATCCACTTTCAAAATGCATAACAAAGAATAAGTAAATAAGCCCAAAATGATTCATTCACTTTTCAACAAACACACATATATAACTCTACAAATTAATATTTTTTTTAAAATAAAAAACACTGGTCAACTGGTAAACAAGGTTTTGGTAACGTAAACTAAACCAGTTTATTTAACCTGCTATGGTTGATGAGTTAAGAAGGTCAGCAAATCACATTTTTACATTTTATGAACGCTATAGCGTATCTTCCCACGACATATGTACGGATAGACCCAGAGTAGGCTAAACTCTATGCACTACCGATGTGTGGCCAAAACAAAACAGCTGATTGTGGCCCGCTTTTGCTGTGGAATATAGGGTTTATGAATGAC
The DNA here is from genome assembly GCA_003012365.1 of Medauroidea extradentata. NCBI lineage: Eukaryota > Metazoa > Arthropoda > Insecta > Phasmatodea > Phasmatidae > Medauroidea > Medauroidea extradentata. The sequence continues at coordinate 152,038 of PNEQ01085870.1, read as the reverse complement.
TTATTTCAGGTGTGAACGTGTTAAATGTAAAGGAATTTGCCCGTGGAAGTCTGATTTCTTGTACTAGACATAAAACGCAAATTATTTTTACTCATTATATACCCATTTATTTGGTTGTAATGCAAAATCAGACAAGATAATTCGAACTACTACATTGTGCGACATTGTTTACTTTGTATTCAAAATACGTCTTTGGTTAATAATTTTGGTAATAAATTAAAGGAAAACAACACTGGCTTAAAAATATTTAATGTTTACGCCGTGTTTGAATATTTGATACCTTTGTATTTGCTGCAATAACGTACACTTGTAAATAAATTCAATGGTTCAGCTATATTGCACTGCCTAAATAATAGTTTTTGCTGAGATTCCATTTAACCTCTTGACATTCTCGTCCAGTTATTCTCTGGAAAATAAAATGGTACTAATGCTTGGGTAATAACAATCATACAGCCATAACTTGCAATGAATGAAACAGTAGTTATGCCATTGGCTAATGACTATAATCTAGAGTGCAATAGTGGCCTTTCAGTGAATTTGGCTTCAATATTTTGTCCCATCCTGTAATATAGGATTCGACCTATACTAATCCTGGTATCCAACCCTTGGAAATCATATACAATATTCTTATCCTCACGCTGACATCATCAACATTATCTAATTTGAAATTAAATAACTTACATTCTGAATTATCAGTCTTTGATTTCCAGGGGGAGGGTAGGCTCAAGTCACTGGCACGCAAATAGTGTGCCGAGGTACGTACTGAGTTTAGCTAGCCGACCACATATGGAATGTATGCGGTTACCTTGGATTCACGTTAAACATCTTTAACGTAATTTTTCCTGTCTTGTAAATAGCCGGGCATTTTTACATTACAACCCAAAATTCACTTTTCTACGACATGAAACCAGTCCTTGAGAGGGTGAATTCAGACACAACCCACATAGTGTTCTAAGCAAATGTAATATTTTAATACCCAAGCCCAGTAACATATTACATGTACTTGGTCAAAAGTACATAATGAAGTTATTTTTCAAAACCAAATTGGAAACTTAACAAAAGTGTTGTTAACAATAGGGGTTGTAGGTAACTTAATCTTGATAAATCTTTTTTTTTCACGTAGTTCACAACTGCATTTATACCCCAGCATTATAACAGTTAGTTTAATTAATTTATCCAATTTATCCTGATACAAAATTCTGGCTAAGTTACACCATGGGAACGAGAGAGATTTATTTAAGCTGGCTCCGGACCAGCATACAGGTAACAGGTACCTAATTAATTTAAGGGTCGGTTTCAGTCGCCATATTGAATTTTATTATTTTTCGCCTTTTTGAAATTCTGAGCAGAAAAATGTTAAATCTGCGATTATATCTCAAATCCTTTTAATTTTACTTTACACTACAGTACAGACATGGTGAGTGAGAGATTTTGGTTAGCACTTAACATCGAGGTCTTTAGCGCTGTTGGGGGGGGGGGGGGACATGAGGGGGGTATGGAGCAGTACTAGAATGAAAATGCGAGAGAAACGGGAGATCCCCGAGAAAACCCGCCGACCAACGGCATCGTCCGGCACGATTTCCACATGCGAAAATCCGGGGACCGACACCGCAGGGACTCGAACCCGGATCGCCTTGGCGGAAGGCGAATGGTCTGACCATTCGGCCACCGCGCCCCCCACAGACATGGTGATTGAGTTGGTAATGTGTAATTTGGTCGCAATCTGTCAGGGAAATAAATAATATAAAATAATATGCCCAACTGATAGAGGCATAATTATATGAGGGGTTAAAATTAAAGTGAAGTATGTTATGATGAAAGAATTTATGTGCCAACAAAGCTCTTGTTTTTTATATTTCTGCTTCCACCGAAAACAGTATAAAATTTTTTGCAATAATTTCATTATACTAACAATTTAAAGTACACTGACAAATATAAGGCAGCCTACCAGCTTGCGTACAGTTGACAGCAATATTTGTAACACTAAATAAATTGTACAAAACCAGTAAAATTAAAAGTTTTATGATTACAAATGTTTAACTTTCCAGTTAATATTAAACGTTTTTGTGTTTTAATAAAATACGAACCGTTTCCATTACTTGTTAAACTCACCAAGTGGCAAGAAACTATCTCCACAAGCACAAATATAAATTATATTCTATGTCACAAAAAAAATTAACAAGGCAAATTAATTACTAACCACAACATTACTAAAAACTTATAAATTTCTAAAATAACCTAAACTCTTGGTATTTAACATGTGAAGAAACTATCTACAAAAAAGTACGAATATGCGATCTGTTCTTAAAAATTCGAAAAAAAGCATATTGAAAACTAAATTACAATAAATTTTGCATACATACATAGCCCATGTGTTGTTATTTTATACGCAAATAACTATCTGCATAACACAAAGTACAAATATACATACAGAGCTTGACATTTAACATCATAAGAAAAAAAGCCAATTTAAGCAATACAAATATTATAAATTAAAATCGGTTAAAAAAGCGTACCTGTGGAATGATATTGGTGTCCATTTGACTACTTTTTCATTACAGCCGTAGGCAACACATTTCTGTCCATGCGAAAACAGGCCACCATCAGCTGTTTAGTTTTTGCCTCAATAATTTTGCGGCATACTGGATCTACCTATATCTATGTCTATGGTATCTTCAGTTTGTGAAGCGAAAATAGTCTTTGGGATTTAGAATATTAAATTCAATTGTTTGTAGTAATTGAAATTTATTTTGCTAAAAATTTATACTGGTAAAAATTGGAAGGAAATATGAGTAATGCCTCAAATGGTTTCTGTTTCCGTTGCTAATTTAATATTTTACAAAAAAAATTTCCAGAACTTCGCAATTTTAAGTTATGAAGTGCCGTAAAGTGAGGTTACTTCGCACAATTTTGGGATAGCTATGCACCACACGTTTTGTTTTAATGAAGGTTTTCATCTTGTTAAGTTGACGGAAACTTCACAATTCACAGTTTTAATGACAAAGAACACTTCAGTGTTAAAAGGTGTCTTAAATTATTTTCATATTAAATAGATGTGGTGCAAAGTTGGCCATAGGAGTGTATAGTATAGTGTAGAGTATCTTCAGGTTATAAGGAGCTAATAGTATTTTTTATATTTAACTGCATTATTTTCAGTTAGTACAAATTGGAGGGAAATGTGTGGCATAATCTCAAATAATTTGCTGATATTGGTGTGAAAACATGTCCGGTAACTTGGGTGCAATTATGATGTTTTAAAATGAAGATACTTCGTCGAGTGTTTGTAAATCCGCCACAGAAGTTGTGCTAAAATTTGTGGACAGCGTGTTATAAAATGCCAGAGTCGTAGTTTAACTAGAACAATAAAGCAAGCAGACATAATAACTGTAGCTATTCTGATTGTAACTATGATGACTAAGATAAACAGAGGGCTCCACTTGTGTGTCGCATTACATGTCATGTTATTTTGTCTGAATTGGTGAAAGGGAAGGAACAATAATTTGTATTTGCAGTACCTTAGGTGTAGCGTGAGCCTAGCACTGTAATGATTTCTACTGTTGCTTGACCAACACTGTAGGCTATTCGAAAACTAACAGGGCTTTCAGCTACAAGAAGTATATCTACTCATGCCCATACCTCCAGTAAACTGGACAAATGTAAATTCTTCTTCATTTGAGGAAAATACTGATCGCGATCAGGAACAAACAGCTGATAGTTATGCTGACCCAACATACATTCTACAAAATGCATGCGAACCTCATATGCTATGCGACAAAATGAACTATCACGTACGATATCTGAGCCTATCAAAGCAATAGTATGAGTTTTTAGGTCCAAGACTTCAAGAGTCAGATCTACTTGCCAAAGGTGCAAAAATAATACTATTTAGATAGATAAATATAGTTTAGCCTTCGTTTTCCACTATGAATTGATTGTTTCTGCTTCTGAACAGATATTTCGGGGTCAATGAACAAAATTGGAATAACACAAAATCCTACGGATTGGCATCCAAATTCAGCCTGAAAGCTTACTTCTGCACAGTGGAAACCAGTAACTCATTGTTTGGGAGTGAAAGAAACATATGAAATTATGAGAAAAATTCTCATTGTCTTAAAGTTAGTTACAAGTGGCAAATATACGGTGGTTTTAATAATTGTCACCTTGGTGCTTGGACTTCAAGATGGAATCATAAAATTTTGCTTCTTTCTGTGTTTATGGGATAGTAGGTATTCACAGCAACATTACAAAAGGAAATTCTTGCCCAAGAGAGAGGTTTTTGTTTCTGGTAAGAGGAACATCAAGTATAAGCCATTAGTTGATTCTTCTGTTAGTACTTCCACTATTTCATATAAAACTTGGTCTCATGAAGAACTTTGTAAAGGCAGTGGGTAAAATAGGTGCGTGGTTTGCATTTAAAGGAAAAATTTCCCAAACCAAGAAAATCTAAATTAAAGGAAGGTATTTTAGTTAGGCCGCAGATTAGAATGTTACTTAATGATACTAATTAATACGGAAACAATTTGTATCTGGGACCAGATTCTGGGAAACGGCAACGAGCAAAACCACAGTCAGCTTATTCATGATTTACTGAAAACCTATGAAAACCTTGGATGCAGGATGTATTAAAATATCCACTTCCTACACTTATATGTTGATCCTTGGCCCCGGAATATATGAGATCCAGCCATGATTGGCCACTACTGCTGGTTTTTGCAAAGGGATGACATTTCCACTCATAAAAGGAAGAAATGAACTGCTGACTTTTTATTCTTACAATTGTGATTTTCATTGTTGTGGTGGAAATGTAAAGTAAAACCAGCACAATTCAAATTATTCTGTTAAGAAACAACATTTCAATAAGTGAAAATTTATTGAAGTGCATTATATTAAAAATGAACTGTAATATGTTATATGAATATTATGTCAAGACCCGTGATAAAAACAACTGTATGTCCTGCAGACATCTAATTATTATATTATAATTCAGTACACCGAGAATAGCAAAAAGTACGCTTTTGACACTGATACACTGAAAAAACTAAAGTTCGTCAACTTGTGTAATTCAAGTTAGGACAATAAGCCATCGACTTGGCTTTCTGGTTTCCTGATCTAGCAGTTAGCTAAAAAAAATTGTTTTACATTGTTAAAGTAATTTACTCCAAAACATTTTCTGTACAGTTATGTTCATATTCAAAGCAAACGATTACTCACTAATTTGCTTCATATTTTCCTTTATTTCTCTCTCTCTCTCTCTCTCTCTCTCTCTCAAGATGCAGATAAATGAGAAACTCTTTGACCAACTACACTGTAAGCCAGAATTTAAATAGGTTTTGTTATTTTTACTAAGTTTATATGACAAAATTGTTTCGTGGAGGGAGAAATACTGACGAGTGATTTTAACTGACACATTTAAAAATTATTAATTGATTTAATTTACTCAAATTGTACTGACGTTGCTTAAACAATCTCCGTTTCGTTGACAGTAATTTTCCACTTTAAATTATCTGGTTGCATTTAATTCCCGAGCTCACATTTACGAAGAACGATTTGACTCCCGCCGTTTTCGTTATCATTTCCACACGCGCGCGCGAATAATACACAATACAGCAGCAGATGTTCGCGTATCAGCGCATACCCGCATTTAAACCCGCAACAAAAACACGCAGGCCGTTCACGCTTCACGAAATCGGTTTACAAAAAAAAAGCCGATGTAAGTGCCGCACGAACGCTTCACAAAAACATTCCTCTGAGCGGAGATCGATACCTATAGCCCTGACTAAGCCCGCACTATCCTGTACAATGCCTCTTCGTGTGTACCTCCTCCTCCCTTCTACAACCACTAACCCCCGCCACCCAAAAATTCACCTCCCCCTCTCTCCTGCAACCGAAAACCAACAACTCAGCGTCACGGGATATATTCTGAAAGATAATTTTACCACAAAAATTTATTTTAACAAATATCTCTTTAGGTTCATAAGTTTAGGTGTTGCGAAATTTTTCTTTTGCGAATTTATGCAAAACTCCAAAATAGTGGCCTTGCTTTTCAAAATGGTGAAAACCACGACGTAGGATTATGTGATACATTTAGGAGGTTGTTCTAGAGGGTGACTAGAATATATCCTTTAGTCTTCAACTCGTTTTTATAAACGTCTGTGTGATTTATACTTGGCCTATTTGCTCTGTATTATCCCCCCAATTTGAGTAATACAGTACCATGCAACAGTACTCAAAATACCTGCATTATGGTGGCTTCCTAGATAGACTGTGTTATTGTGCCTGGGACTCAAAATTTATAGCGACCTAAGTGAGCTGCTAACCGGTGCACAAGCCACTCAAAGTTCAATGTAGTGCTTTTCAATTATTTGGTTTTCTCACGGTCTTGGCGATGACGATATAATGTTATCATTAAAAATAAGGATTTAAGGCCTTTCTAATCCCATGTTTCTATTATTTTCGCGAACTTTTTGTTCTAAATGATAGCAGATATAGAAATTTAGCTTGAGTTTTGATCAAAAATATTTTTCGCCACGTTGGCTGAACTTTTAAAACAGTAAATACTACAGTGTTTCCACCATTTATGTAAATTCCAAAATGTTCGTTAATTCCAGGGGCGTCGTAAACAGGGGGGACGGAAGGGACACGTCCCCCCCCCAAAAAAAAAAAATTTCGTAGTTTTTAAGATTTTTTAAGATTAAGATTTCCTTCAGTTGTATATTAAATATTTTGATGTAGAAACTCTTTGAATAGCAGCATTTTGCACCTTAAAATATAACATTTCTGGTGGAGGACTCGTATAGCCTACACGCCTTTATTACGTAGGTTATATGTACACTTTCTCTACCAGTGACGTCTCCCCAAAAAATCAAATGCTCACGACGCCGATGGTTAATTCAACTCTCAAAATAAATTTTCTATCATCCTAGAAACATTTTTAAACCAAACTGCCAAAGATAGTTTTGAGATATGCTCTCCTTTAAGCTTAAGAAAATTGAATGCCGCGAAAACAGTATAAACAGCGGTTCATGGCCTTCAGTGTAACTCATATATTTACTACTGAGAATTTGTAAATATGTAATACGGGTTAGTATCTTCCACACATGAAAAAAAAAAACTTGTTTCTGCCCCTTCTTGAAAATTAAAAAAAAAAAATAAAATAAAATAAAATAAAAACATGTTTCAAATATGCGTGCTGAACTTTAAAACTTACAGAAACATAGTTTTAAGTAAGTGTCATTTTCGTAGACACACAAATTTAAAGCACTTTGAGTAGTTTCGTAAAAAAAAAAAAAAGTAATAATCGCAACTCCCCATAGCGCGTATCAAGAGCACGTAGCGATACTCCTTAAGGGGACCACCTGGAATGGACGTACCTTGTGCGTTGAAAGCTTCGTAGTGCGGAAGTCTTTAAGGACGACACAACACCCGCACCACGCATCCTCGCAGCCTCAAGGCGCAAGTCACTGAATTGGCCATTTTGAGATATTCAGTGGTGACCCTACCACTTTACGGGTAATATTAAAGTTAACGGTGAGTTGTACTTAAAATATGAGAGCATTAACACCCATTTTCGCGTAGGCGTAACCTTGGTGATGGAACAAACCTAGTCACGTTACTGGGGTCTGACTCTAGATAGGGCCTACGATCACTTTATTGAACACTAACGATTTCTGGTTACCAACATTGTGATGGCTACGAAAAATACAACAATATGGATTGCAATATTTTTTCGGCAATCTTTTCACAATTGATCTACACGATTGTGTTAGTTTTACACGTATACGACTAAATTATAAGGATTATAAGATAGCAAACAGTTTTCGTTTGTACATATAATACAATAAAACATTTTGCTCCTTGGGTTTGTGAACATGGTCGTTTCGATTATACTATATTTGTCAATTACCTCGTGTCGGTTGTGTGAAATGCTGGGTTTTCTAATTTGTAATTGCCTTAAAACGCGTTATTTGAAGGCGAGTTTGTAGTGTTTTATATTATATTTAGAGTGTTACTAACTGCTTTTTGTATGTGAAATATTGGATTTACATTACTAATAATGTGTGCAATATAATGTTGAGTGCCATGTTGCGAATGTCCTAACCGAAATGTTTTTTTACTAACTCATGCCACTTTTGATGTGTACAAATAAATTACGTAAAGATACTTTTATATACACGAACATACCCCAAAACCGTTCAAATAATGCGTTATAAAATTTTTCAAACCGCAACGTGACGCTGTTAACGGTGGTAATTTGGAGGGACAAAACCAAATTCTTTTGAACAACCAATTTACTTAAAATAGTCATAAATAAAGGAAATAAGCAATTACATACACAGATGAAAAAATAATTAATAAATTAAGCAGGTGAATCCTTGTACAATTTCAAGCTGAGTGGTTGGCAAAATTATATCGTTAGTGAGGCTAAAACAGACCAGAAAATAAGACGCTAGGCTTAACCTGGGAGTACAAACTCTGTCCGTTATATGCTCCTTGACCCTACCCAACATCAGCAGGTTATTTAAAGCCCAGTACAAACGGACATCTTTCTTATACAAGAAGGTGAACACTTTCTTGTTCACCTCGACTTGTAGCGAGCTTGTATCGTGTGAACGGCCACCGAGAATACTAGCGACTAGCATACAAGGACTTGTATACTAGCTAGTGCGGGATAGGGACGGTACTATTTTTCATTATCTTTCTTGTACTAGTAAAATATAAACAAACAATTTTTATGCACGGGCGATTGTTTTTGAACAAAAAAAAAACTTACAGATACGAAGATTTTGAAATAAATAGGGTCTCAGCTGAACAAAATATGCTATTAAAGGAATATTTCTGATCGTGCGCCATGTAACTTTACATTTAGATACAATCAACGAGAACAATAATTCCATTTTTACAATTTGATGCTTATTTTTGGTGCAGGTGCAATAAATATTGCACTTATTACCTCCAATACTCGAAATGCAGCCTTAAAACCTGCATTCAAAATTTTAATGGTGTACACCAGATTGTACAAGAAAGTTGGCCGTGTGAACCAAACAATTAATTTGGTAGGATACTAGCTAGAACACTAGCTAGTGTTCTCTTTATTGTACACATTTGACGCTCACTTTCATGTACAAGAAAGATGCTCGTGTGTACTGGGCTTAACATAACCGCCTATGTTGTCGCCTAGGAGCTGAGCATCGCCACGTCAGCACTCCCTTCACGTCGAGCTACTCCGCTGTGTGGCTGAGGATCCTCGCTAAATTAACCCGGCCACAGAACGCTGCGTGTGGCGTTCCCCGCCTTACAGGGGCAGGTTACCCGCTTCCCATTACACCGTTACCGTCACCAACCACGTTAATTGCTTCTGCCAACTAATTAACGGCTGCGAAAGTCTGTCTAGAACTACCCACTCTGGATGAACACACACGTCTGTCACACGCTAAAATTCCGCTAGCGTGAGCCTTGGTATAGGTATTCCAGTTGAAAATCTCTGGAAAATCAACTATAAATAGGAAAAAATACTAAAGGTTGGAAGGGTTTGAAAGCACTCATTATTCAAACATCCTGTAAAGATTCGTAATTTAGTAACCTTAGTAGTAATTTCATGGTAATTTTCCACTCTTAAATGTATAAAAGTACATATGCATACATATATACGTGTGTGTATACACACACACACACACACGATATGTGTGATAATCAGGCATTCTATGCTTGATTAACACATTTACGCTGTATTGACATTGGACGCGAATTAAGAGCTAAATTGGAGACGAAAATATTTGTAGGAAAATTTTGTACGATATTTTATTTCCACAATGTGGCAGCACTGCATGGTGATAATATCCTCTTACGCCCCACGTTCAGATATTATTTTATTTATGTTACGTAAAGTGAATGTGTTACGTAAAGTGAACGTAGAATTATTTTTGGACTGCTCTGTATTTTAACCTGCACTCATAATATGCAGGTCAGAACAGTAGTAGTAAGAAAAGTAAGTTCTGTGGAGCGCAAAATGGGACTAACAACAACGCTATGTTGCCACATTGTGCACGTAAAATGTCGTTGTACAACAGTTTGGTGTAAATCGTACGCTAATGTGACAGTCGAAGCTACAATGGCCTGGTGACCAGTCAACTTTTCCTGCATCCGCGTATGATCATATTTAATCATCTGATTTCTATTTTAAGTACATCTACAATCCTTGATATTTGAAATGGGTTATGGGTATTATATCTTAAATATCTTCTTTGCATGTCAGTAACGTCCTGGTAAAGTTTGGTCACATGCTTATGAAACACGTTTTTTATATAGTTAACTAGATATATAGTAATTTTCTACCGTAAATAAAGTTTTACGTTACTTAATTTGTCGCAAATAATATCAGGTATCATTATACAGAATTAAACTGCGTTACTGAGGGAAATTCTTAAAAAAAATTTTACGATTATCATCGTAATAAAATATTATCCTTAACGAAATATTTGTAATGTATTACAAACACGTGAAGCAAAGATTCTAAATAATTTCGTAAATAATGTGTCTCTGAGACCAAACATTAGACCTAAGAAGTCAATAGTTATTTTAAATCTTAAAATTGTATTACAGTCTAGGGCGTGGTATATTTTTACATGAGATATTTGTTGTATTTGAATTTAAATTCATAATTGAATCAACTGAATTTTAGGTAGTTCGCTGGATTTTGGTTTGAAGGTAAAGTTAATTAATACATTTAGTGGTGGAACTTACCTAAGTTTTTACAATTTGCAGTTAAAATTTTAACTATTGGCAGACCCTTTATATGGTCAAAGAAGTAAATCACAACTAAGTTGTAAATCTCCCTCTAGTAAATAGTGCTACGTTACTTATATTATTTAAGACATCTAAGACATAGCTAAAACTAATTTGCTGACCTTAGTAGTCAGGTGGGCTAGTCTTAGCTGTTAGACGAGGGGAAGTGCGGTAGTACACAGGTAGCGAACAGATGTACGGTTAATGTTGGCCAAATGAATGTAGCATCGTTCACCGAAATCCACCTCACCTGCACGCTAAACACGTATGTCACATACAGGCTGTAACAGAAGTGATGGTCAATAATTCACACATGGAAAGTACTGGCAAAAGAAGCTACAAATGTCCAATAAACATGGGTGCGGAAATCAACCGTTGTCGAGTTCTCATAACAAGTCGAATTGGGAACCAACTCCAAACGCCTTTGGGTTCCTAGGTACTTACGCTGGTATCTCAAGGTATGGGTTCGCCTATCATGCGCAACTACTCCCCTCGCTCCCTACATGCACTGTGCCGTACAGACAATCAGTTACGAAAGTAAAGGCACCATGGACGGAGGTTACACTAATGAAGAGTACGCTGACATGCACTTCATGTATGGCAAAGCTAATGGCTGTGCACTTCAGGCTGTACGATTGTATGAAGAAGCTTTTCCTCGCCGCAGGCAGCCCGACAGATGTACATTTACGAGGTTACATCAGCGCCTTCGAGAAAGTGGGAGATTCGCACATCATGTACGAGAAGGTAGACCCAGATCCATAACACCTGATGTTGAGGAAAGGGTGTTAGACATTGTACACGAACGTCCGAGAACTTCAACAAGGAGGATTGCTATCCAGGAGCGTGTGCTGAGTCATATGAGTGTGTGGCGGATTTTACATTTGCAATTACGTATCCGTATCATCTCCAGCGTATGCAAGCTCTCAACAATGCAGACTTCTCTCCTAGAGAGAATTTCTACCAATGGATGCAACAACAATGTACTTTGAACCCCCTGTTTGTAAGCAGTATTCTGTTCACGGATGAAACTGGGTTTACCCGTGATGTCATTTTCAACTTTCATAACTGTCTCACTTGGGACGATGTCACGACATCAGCAACGTTTTTCGTTGAACGTCTGGGCCGGACTGCTCGGAGACCGCATAATTGGACCACACTTCCTACCACAGAGACTAACCGGAGATCGGTACAGGCAGTTTCTGTGTACTGCACTTCCAGATCTGCTTCATGATGATGATGTTCCACTGAACCAACGCTTGAACATGTGGTTTATGCATCATGACGGTGCTCAGCACATTTTCAATTACGTATGCGCCGGCGTCCAACTCGACGGTATTGTCAACATTGTATAGGTAGAGGAAGACCTGTGCCATGGCTTCCAAGGTCACCGGGTTTAAATCCCATGGATTTCTGTGTGTGTGGTCATGTCAAAAGCCTGGTCTATGCTACTGAGGTCAACTCTCTTGAAGAATTACGCTTGCGGATTGAAGCAGCCTTCCAACCTTTACAGAATACACCAGGACTGCCTGAGAGGATTCGCAACTCGTTTCAGAGACGAGTTCAATGTTGCATTCAGACGCATGGGCAACATTTTGAACACCTTCTTTGAAGATTAGAAATTCCATATGTTCCTACATACTGATCAACTGCAACAAACAATGTGTTCTATCTCGACAACGGTTGATTTCCGGACCCATGTTTATTGGACATTTGTAGCTTCTTTTGGCCAGTACTTTCCATGTGTGAATTATTGGCCATCACTTCTGTTACACTCTGTATTTGTGTGTGGTGAGCGCAGTTATTTGTCTCTCTACTGTATCTGGTCACTTTATATTTTACACGTTAGTCTATTACAAGCCAATTCGTTAAAAAGGTTATTTTAATTAATGTGGTGTATTGAGTTAACTCGTTATCTCAGAACTTATATAGCATATGGTTTATGTGTGTGTATATACATCTTGTTTGACAGCCGATATTTTTTATTTTTTTTTTTTTTCGGAAGGTCATGTTTATCTGCGTATGTTATCTTGGCAAGGAGATAATTCATAGCTACGTTGATTATTTTGAAACATATTATGTGAATATTATTTATTAGTATATAGTTATTTTCTCCTATTAATTTTGCTTATTTATATTTATCTCAAACGAATATTTACTCACGTATTTTCCACGTGTTTACTTTTCTTTTGTTTCACCTCTTGTATTGTCATATTAATTTATAGTCTGTGGAAAATTATCTGCTTAATATTTATGTGCTTCTCTGGCTGCTTGCAGAACATGCTCAAACATATACCAATCCTAACCTCTAACTTGACAGAGAATTGTCTACGTGGCAGCTCGCTAAGCGGCGCCTGCAAGGAGGTCTGACGCAACGACGCCAACACTGGGGTGTGTAATGGTGGAAACACTTTGGCGCGACAGACTAGATGCGATTGTCCGCGACGGGAATAGCAAAAGATTTCAGCCAAACAGCGTCGATGCTGACGTGCTTACGTAGCAGAAACTTAGGTGTTGATTGGTTAACTTCTTTTGTTTCTCGCTTCGCGGACCTTCACATTGCTGCTGTCGCGCCATTGTGAAGTGAAGAGATTTTGGTCAGCACTTATCATCGAGGTCTTTAGCGCCGGTGAGGGGTGACTTGTGAGTATGGAGCAGCGTTGGAATGGGGGCGGGGGAGGGGGTAAACGGAAGATCCCCGAGGAAACTAGCCGACCAGCGGCATCGCCTGGCATGATTCCCACGTGCAAAAATCCGGAGTTCGACTCCCCCGGGAATCGAACCCGTATCGCCTTGGTGAAAGGCGAGTACCAAAGCTTCTGCGCCAACCGTGGGCTCCTCGCGCCATTGTGAAAAAGTATTCAACTTCGTTGGATCCACTTCACCGGTTACAGCATCCTTTTCCAGAGTAAAATATTCATGAAGACCTTTTTTTGGAAAGTATCTTCTTCGACGATACCTTCTTCTATAGTACGGCATCTTAGATGTCCAGTGTTTGGTGCATGGACTGCAGGTTGATCAGTGTAGTCCTCCGCTGTGTGTGTCTCCTTTGGTGTCTGGCTGTCAACTGAATAGCTGGTACTGAGAGCGTAACATGCAGGCAGCATGAACAGCAGCGGGGTTCGCTTCGTGTTGATGAGAGACGTGCGCGGCAATTAAGACTATTTAGTTCCTAGCCCCGCTATCAAGGATGGCGGAGTACTAGGATGCAGTTATTTAACTTGTTACGTAAAGGGCGACGTCAATATCCTTGCAACTGCAGCAGAACGTGTGTTTGTGGAGGAAGTGTTTGGAGAGAACGTAAGCGGTTGTGTCGCATCGACTAGGAGCTTGGCGTTTGTGGACGTCGTTTGCAGGCCATTTACTGCATATTCCGGGTCGAACCAGGGCTCGCCAGTACAGAACACATATGGAATATACGTCAGGGATTGACGTTTCAACGTTCAAAGGCCGTGTTTCAAATAATACAAATACTCGCACTCTCACTCGGACTTGACGTCAGAGAGTGTTGTTCAATAATGCATATTGCGGGTACATGAGTGAGAGCGTGCGATTGCGTGCAGTGAGTGTTTTTAAACGCATTCTCTATGAACACTCTGCGTGTGTTCCATGGTATATTGTTTACTTCTTTACTGTACCTAGTTTTGCGTGCAGTATATTCTCAGGTACAACAAATATAAATTATAAATAATTGCAATATTCAAGAGCAATGCCCGATACCAGCGATTACAATGTTGACTGTAGAGTGCGAATGTGTATGCAGTCCAAAATTATTTGAGGAACTCTTGAGACGAGTGCAAGTGTAAGTATGAGAGCAAGTGCGAATGCTAATGTTGAGTATTTGGAACTCATCCTGACTCTGTAAGCAGGTTGCTGAGGACTGTCAGTGAATAATAATAAGATACCCGTTGACAGCTACTATTTAGTGTCAATACTGCCGGTACGAGTAAGATATGGAACTTAAGCTACTCAAATGTGTGTCACGTTTAAAATCAGCCCCGTTACAGAGGTTAGCTTTGCGGACCTGCCACGCTTTAATTTAATGGTTAATCGGATACATTATGAGACGGAATTGGCGGAAAAAGTGTCAAATACTGAAAACGTGTATTGATGAACAAGTGAGTGAAGAGATTTTGGTCAACAGTAAACATCTAGGTCTTCAGCGCGGTTGAGGGGTACATGATATGAGTACGGAGCAGCACCGGAATAAGGGGCGAAGAAAACGGGAGATCCCCGAGAAAAATGCCGATCAGCAGTATCGTCAGGTGCTATTCCTACATGCGTCGATCCGGGGACCGACACGGTCGGAAATCGGACCAGGATCGGCTTGATGGGAGGCGAGTGTTCTAGCCACAACGCCAATAGCGGCCTTAACATTTCTTCGTGGCAGTCTGTTAATAAACAATTACTGTTTGCCAAAACCTCTGTTAAAAATATTATTATTTTCCTTTAGACTAGTTTCTTAACTAAGGGTCCGCAGTAGTCGAGGGGTCAGACCTCTCGCCTCCCACCTAGGCGATCCGGCGAGATCGGCACTCGGATTTTCGCATGCGGGAATCGTGCCGGACGATGCCGCTGGTCGGTAGGGTTTTTTTTGGGGATCTGCCGTTTTCCCCGCCCATTCATTCCAGCGCCGTTCGTACCCACAGCATAATCATCCCTCACCAGCGCTTAAGATCTTGATGTTCAGTACTTAGCTTACTAAAATCTCTTCACGCCACTATGTTACGAGATATCAGTATTGGAACTTGTCATATACGTACGTCAAATGACCTTTCTTACGAGAGGTATGGCCCCCTTCAGCAGGTGCAGTATCTTGGTGTGTAATAAGGATGTGTAAATGTCGTTCGGGATAAAGTCAGCACTACAAATTTAACCTTTGAAAAATATCACTAGCCGTTACTACATGTAAGCTAATTCAACATTATCTATAGTTGACTTACAGCTTCTATGGTTGGCAGCAAATTACTTAATATAGTTCGTCTCTTCCTATTTGAATACAAACATAAGCAGATAAAACAAACTGAAATCGACGTAATTGTATTTCATGTAATTGATTAAATTTTTATCATCAAGTTATATATGTTCCTACCGTCTGCACAAAATATGTTTCACGCGCAAACATCAAGTGACGTGTCCCGAGAGAGACATCTCCCATCGTTTACAGTTACGCACGGAAAGATACGTACTGGCTGAAAATAGAAATTTAGCAGGGTTTTTTGAGTGCTCACTCACTCTATCCCGAACCGCCTATAGCAATATTTTCCTGGAGATTTGTGTGAGGCAGAATAGAGAGACTGCGGCCCATAGCGCAAGGAAGGGGAAATGCGGGTTTCCTTAATAACTAATAGCGAGGCCCGTCGGTGCCTTGAAACAGCGAGCCATGCTCTCAGTAATGCAAACCGAGCAATTTTCATGTATGCACGTCATTGTGAAGGGATGTTGCTGAATCGAAGAAAATCCCAAAATAAAAAGAAATCAGAAAGCCAATTTTAGTTGGCCTCATTCCTTCCCGAAACTACATGCATGTTATATATTTGCGGACAATGATCCGAATATATTCCTTCCCGGAATTGTATGTCTGTGACATTTATATGTTCGCAGAAGCTAATACCGGCTTTTTTTAATGAAGGTTATTTTTCGTGACTCATAAAAATATAATTACAATGGCGCATGTACATGAAAATTGTTCAGTTTTTCACAAGAGTTGGGCTGTTGACGTCACGTGTCATGTTTTTTTTCTGAACATGTCCTGCTCTTCGCTCTTCCACTTCTCCTGCATGATACCGGCCTCCGTAGTGTGGCCGGTTAGGCGCAAGTGTACTATGCGAAAGGTCCTGGGTTCGAATCCTGGCTCGGGTATGGATGTTGTATTGTCCCTTCACCTCATTTCACCTTCATCGGCTCTTAAGACCTCGTTGTTATAGGGCTGTAAAACTCTCTCACCCACCCATGTACCTGATCCCTCAGGCTTAACAGGAAACGACATACGTAGTCATTAATTGTCAGATATTTCCTTTTTGACATTCGCCAGCTTCCGTCGAAGATTCTACCAATCGCAAGACCTGTGAAAACATGTCCCTGAACAGGGCTACCAACCATCCGGTTTCTGAGGTATCTGACTGTTGAAGGCATAAGCAATCTGACAGCTGACAGGCTAGCCAAACTTATGGATTCACCTATTCTACTGAGCTTTATAACTTGCCACAACGAATTGTTTGTTTATATATTAATCACTACAAAGTAACTTTGCCGCCAAGAAAACATTTGTTTAAAATTACTGTAATGGTAACAAAAATTGTGTTGTTATAATGATAGTTTAATAGGAATATTTATGGCGAATATTGTTGCGTAATTTTTTCACACAAACTTTATTTTGCAAACGTTACCATCTTTTCTACAAAGAACCTATTATTATTTCCAGAGAACATTTTTTTAAGGAAAAATGTAACAAAGAAAATAAGTTTTCGACATTTACTTCGCTATAAGGCAAGAGTTATTTACCTTTACGGTAAGGTTACCTTGCAGGGGTTGTAAACACAATTTTGTTGTGTCAAATAAAGGGTTAAATTCATTCAAATAAGAGTCCACTTCTATTTCTTATCATAATGTAGTACGATAATATGCAGCTACAGAAGTCCTGCTTTACATTTCTCATGAGAATTGCTGCCCCAGCTTGCCTTGCTTGCATACTTTTTTTAAATACTGGATGTTAAGAAAAAATGTATTCCACAATTGGAGAGATCGAAGTATGGACCAAAATGCGTTTCAGACCCCATGTTAACTGGACATTTCCTTTTTGTTTTGGTCCGTACTTTACTCAATTCAATTATGGAATAATTTTTTTCTTAACATTCTCGCATTTCCGTACAAATATTAGTCGTAATTTACTAACAACCGCGTTTTTGCGCTAACTCGTTAATTTCGGACGGTTGCATACACCAAAATTAATAACGTACGATAGCATATATGATTAATGCTGGAATTTAAGGGGTATTGATCCCTAACACCTTGGATTAGTGGTTTCTTTTCGATAACTTCTGTTTCAGTTGATGTATCAAAATTTTTGTCACGACAAGGAATAGATACAAACTTAATCGATTTTCTGTAATTACTGGAATCATAATATATTCATTATTTTGCAACGGGAAACAGCTGAAAAGGAAAAATTGCTATATTTACGGGAGCGACTACAGAGGCCGCAACACTTAACAGAAACAATACCATATGGTTTCCAAAAAGTGAATGAAACAATAAACTATGCCTTGTCAGCGTGAAAAAAGTAAAACAATGTGTCTTTTCCCTGATTTTTAATAAAAACCGTAAAACCGACCTGACAGGGATCAATCCCCCTTAAACACTAGGCATTCTGCAACGCAAGGGTTGCGTTCCTACCAATTATTTTCAGGGGTATTTAAATCTGGAAAAGTTATTTTATCCCAGGACGACCAAGAAAGACATAAGTTACGTATAGGTCTACTTGGCTTGTTCTCACTTCTTCCTAAATTTACTGTCTGACTCTGTCGCGTATTGTCTTTCTACGCTGATTCTTTTCACACCATGTACGTGCGGTATTTCGGCCTTATTTCCAGAGACGCCATAGCGCTGTCGCTAGCTGCAAATTATTGTGTAAGCTAGCTGGCTCCTTGCACGCAAGGGGGCGGACTTTTATCGTATCTCGCCAGTTATTGTCAGCTGGTCGTGCCAATAACGCCGTCCGTTATTGATGTCAGAGCTTCGCCTGCAGTACTCTTCGACCGTGAATGCAAGACGGAACTATCTCTGCTCGAAGCGCTGTTTTGGCACAGTTAATCTACACACCCATCACAAAGAACAAAATCGAGGCCTGTACCACAGTGATTTCACTAGTTCCATGAGCAATTAAAAAGTAAAATTCAGGTTATTCTTACTCTGGCAGTTGTGTACTACTTTTACTTCGAAATATTTCGATCATTTTTTAATATTTTCAATCATTTAAGTATTTTTCGAACTTTTGTCAACATTTTCGATATCGTTATACCTTTTATACCAATTATATGACATGGCATTCTGCTATTGTTTAGTTAGCTTTTGTAGATATCTCGTAAGCTATGCATTCTATGAAAAAATCATTGACATTTTCCTCCTTATTTAAAAACCTAATGTTTTCTGTAATTTTCTACACATTGCATAATAGAAAGTATGATTCATCATCGTTTGCGAAATTAAAAGTGTGCATTGCCTGGTTATGTAACACACAGACAGAGTTTCAGTTGAACTAGAAACCATCACGTGACTATATTCAGTGTACAAAAATGATCATATTACACCGGTTTATTGATTGGTCTATAGTATGTGACAAAACTTTCCAGAAACGAAATATCTGATAGTCTATCGTTTCAATGAGTTAGGCTTCATTATTACATTCTATCTCACCGATAATAACGAGACTTAAGAATTTACTGCGAAAATAATTAGTTACTTTTCAAGCAAACTCATGACATCAGTGAAAATTTTAAAAATCTTATCTGCTATTTGAACATTACACATCTCATAAGATACGAAGAACTTCAAGAGTTCTCTGCTGTTTGTCATGTGTACATATTTCTGATAATTTCAGATCTGTAACATTCAGCGAGAATAAGCAACAATGTTAGTTGCGTACTACGCAGAAATATTTTGTTTACGGCCAGCCAACCATCCTTTAATTACAGCCTGTGATATTTACACAAACACATGCTACTGTGAGTTTGCAATATAACTATGCATATTGCATTCCATTTCATAAGTCACAATGAAACATTAAAACATAAGCGGGAGCAACAACAACAGTACAAAGAAAACTGTCAGTAATTCTACTGCCAATAAATATGTAACGTGCATATAATTAAGATATTGCTTTCGTGGCTTTCTTAGCAGCAGCTAATTAAAATTTTTGAAAGAATTTTTAGCCTACTTTCCGAAAGAAAAAAGTAAGCTTATATCACCATCATGTCTGTGTTTCTATGTTTGTCCGTGTAGGTGTGTGTGTGTGTGTGTGTGTCTCGTACAAACTTTTGAGCCCGCGGACCGAATTTCATCAAACGTGGTACACATTACCAGTAATCTGATTTGACATCTGTGTATTATGGTAATTCCGTATTCGTATTTTCAAAATGGAGTCTGTTTGAACATACTTTGGTAACACTACATATATAAGGAACCGTAATTTAGGATTTCATCAAACTTGGTACACGTAAAGAACCTAGTACGGTAACTTGACTTTTATGTATTAGGTTAATGCCGTATATAAATTTCCTAAATAGAGGTAATTTTTAAATTTTCAACATAATATGTAATATCTGAGGAAATATTTCTCCGAATTATATAAAACTCGGTACACGTACTACATACTTAGCAGATTTTACTTTTGTGCATTTCGTTAATTATTTGTTAATATTTTATAATAGCAGCAATATTTATACATGCTGTCCAAACCGAAATGCCCTAGTATGACTGGCCGTTTAAAAATGTAAATATAACGTTTGTTCTAAGACTGACATGCTCGTTGGGTCCATGAAGTTACCTAATTAATGCCAGATTTTTGCATAGCCGTAGTGTGGAGCGTTGTGGTGTTGGTAACAGCCCGCCAACAAAATAGTGTATATTCAGGAGAAGGTTCATACTTTGTGGTACGCCGAGTTCAAGTCCATAATTAAGATGCAACGGCAATGTGTTTACAACAAAGCTGTGCCCGATGCCACGAGGATAAAAGCATGGGATATACAGTTTCTGAAATCTAGAAGCGTACATAAAAGACACGGAGGAGGCCGGCGGGTCTCCGGTGAACAGGTCGAAAATGTCCGCGAAGCGTTCCAACGAAGTCCACGGAAGTCGATTCGCCGAGCTTCGCAAGAGCTTCAAATATGCTGCGGACAACCGTCCATCAGGTATTCAGAAAGCGGCCGCACCTGTATGCATACAAGGTGCAGATTATGACAGCTGTGAAACCAGAGGACAAGCCCCAACGATACGACTTTGTGTGTGATATGCTAGATATATGCGACCAGGACCTGCTTTCCTGTCATGCATCATGATTTCCAACGAGACGACATTCCGTACCGCGGGAACCGTTAGGCATAACGTTCGCATACGGGGTCGGAGCACCTACATTCCACCACAAAACATTTACGAGACAGTCCAAAGGTAAACTTTTGGTGTGGCCTTACGTGCAACATGATCCTCGGACCATTTTTTTTTGCAACATTGAAGAGACAGTCACTGGGACGACGTATCTGGACATGTTGGAGCAGCATGTATTTCTCCAGGTTGAACACCTCCAACCAAATCTCTTGTTTCAACAAGATGGTGCCCCAACCCACTGGTCACTCGATGTGCGTCGTGCTCTTGACGCCACATTCCCTGGTTGTTGGGTTGGACGAGATAGTCCCATCCAGTGGCCTCCACGTTCCCTGGACATTACGCCCTTAGATTTTTTTGTGGGGCTACGTGAAGGACAGTGTGTATGCCACTGCAGTATTGGAACTTTAGGATCTCCATACACAAATTGTGAAGTCCATTGCTACCATCACTCCAGACAAGTTGGCGCGGACAATATCCTCCGTGTCACCAAAGGAGCTTACGTGGAAAAAATATGATTTTTTACAAGAAACTTGTGACCTCAAACGTTATAATTAAGCTAATGCAATAACCATACCTATATGTCATTGCGAACAGATTGAAATTAGGGCATTTCGGTTTGGACATTCTGTATTTTTTTTTTGCGTAGCGTGACATTTGAAAAAAAATTGTTTTCTTAAGTTCGTTAATCTTGGTACACATGTACTTCTTAGTAAGTTGACTTGATTTTTACGTATTTCGTTTATCCGTTGTTCAAATGTTTTAAATGAAGGACACTCTTTTATTTTAAGCATAATATAAGAAACGTAAAAGAACATTGTTCTGAATTTTGTCATACTTGGTACACGTATAATGTTTAATAAGCGTACTTTGGCTTTATGCATTTAGTTCATCCTATGTTCATATTTTCAAAACTGCTGCCATGTTTCTTTTTTTTAGCATAATAATACATATCTAAAAAAAACACTTTTCCGAATTTCATTAAAATCGATACCCATATAATACTTAATAATCTAACTTTACTTTTGTATATTTCGTTCATTCTCTGTTTATATTTTCATAATGGCGGTCAATATTATATTGTCAGTATATTATGACATGTTTCATGAATTATATTTCCGAAGTTCATTAATATTAGTACACTTATACTACTAAACAAGTTGACTTGAATTGTGTATTTGTCCTTCATCGTATGTTCATAGTTTCAAAACGCCGGCAATTTTTCTATTTTATTATAATATGACATGTTTGAGGAGAAGTTTCCCCGAATTCCATTTAACCTGGAACACATCTAATACTTACTTAGTAAGCTTAGTTAACTCTTGTGCATTTTGTTCATGCTGGTTTATGTTTTTACAATGGCGAGCATTTTTATATTTTCGCATATCATGACGTATCTAAGGTAATATTACTCAGAATTTTATCAAACTTGGTGTGTATATACAACATACGAATCTTACTTTACTTATACGTGTTTCATTCAGAATTGTGACCATTTTTATATTTTAGCATAGTATGATATATCTGAGAAAAAAAAATTTTTGATGCTTACATGCTTGGTATACACACTGCTTGGTAAGTTGACTTGACATTTCTGTACATCGTATTTTCAAAACGGCAGCTATTTTTTTTTTAATTTTAGGATAATATGACATATGTAAGGAAATATTTTGCCGCATTTCATAAAATTGTGAACATATAAGGTTGATATAAAGTTGACTTGGCATTTATGTGTGTTTTATTTTTTTTTTGTTAATGCCATGTTCGTATTTTCAAAATGGAGTCTGTCTGAACATATTTTGATAACACTTAATTTCTAAGAAACCATTTTCCAGAACTACTTCCTTATGTGTTACACACATAGCTTAGCAAGGTGAAATATCTTTTTAGTTTTTTTATGTCCTGTTCGAATTTTCTAAATGTTCGTCATATGAAATATAATTATTACACGAGATATCTAAGTAACATTTCTTTTTAACTTTATTTATCTCAGTGCACAGTGTTTTTAGTAAAGGCGCAAGACATTTACGTTTTTTTTCATGCCGTGTTTAGAAATACGCGGTAGCAGAATTAAGATTATTATTTATTTGTAAAAAGGGATACCTAAATTAACCATAAATAAAAATCTAATCTAATTCGGTTGCGCGCATAGTACCTACGACAGTGACTTCAGTTTTATGTAGATATATTGTTTATTCCGTGCATTCAATCTGTAAATAAAGTTGTCCTATTTGCTTTTATCACATAAACTAGACGAGGACCATTTTTCAGTTTCTTCAGACTTGGTGTAGCTAATGTTTAGCTCTAAGTAAGGAAAAGTGAATTTAATGTTGTTGGTCCATGTTGTGTTTAGTTATATATGTTATCCCATGTTCGAATATATCACGTCATAAATACAACGTTTTTAATACATGCATGTCAAGAACCATACAAAGTCAACTCAATATTTATACTTTACCATGCAACTATGATTTAATCTTTATTTGTAGGTCAGCCATGCTAGGAGATAGCCTGGGAATATTATCATAATTTGATATTTCTAGACGTACGTAAACGACGTAAATGTTTAGTGTTTATGTACAGCAGTTTTGAGGGGAGTTGGTTAGTTATGCTGGTAACTTCTTGTTCTTATTGCTCTTGTGTTAATTTATTTACTTATTTAATACTTATTGCACGCGACCTCGTTCGCATGATATTCAATGTTAACGTCTCATTGAGTCGTGCAAAAGTTCAGTCCATGTACTCCAAATCATCACAAACAAATCGTAAAAATTGATTTTCCCATTTGTTACTTTTTTTTTTTTTCAAAAAAAATTATTAAAATATATTCTTAACTTTTTAAGCACTTCAATTTACATACACGTAACATAGTAATATTAATACTGAGTATATTATTAACGGTGATAAATTACGGTAAAATGTTTTAATTTTATAAACAAAATTTCTCTAAATGGCGCAGAATGCATAAAAAAATTACTTGTATTAATAAAAAATTATTGAAATTTTAAATTTTAATTTTGAGTTTCAACATTTTTTTAAAATTCAAATAATTTTTATGATTTATTTTTATGAGCATGTCATTGTAGCCTGCAATGTCTATATCCACTGTGATTTTTTTGAGTTTGGTATATCAGTTGGTTTTATTGTGGTCGTTAAAACGGAAACATGCAGAATATGATTTTAACAAGCCATTACGCGAAAACTATGACAGATAAAAAAATTTCATAAGAGCCAAATATAGTCACATTTTGTGTCTAAAATAAGAAAAAAAAGTCTGGTGCAAATAAAAAATAAAATAATGGTGATGAAAATTGCGGTAGACCACGCCCTTAGGGCCTTGTTACGGAGTTTTGCAGTGATTTCGAAAATATGTCTTTATTGCTACCCAATACTCAAATCAAAATTTCGCTGCACAGTTTTGACTCTTGTATGTTATAATCTGTAGCTGATTTTTTTTTTGTAGAATTATACTGAACGTTTTTTTTTTTTATTTCTTTACCCAAAGTATGCCTACCACGTTTTTCGTTTGTGAAAATAAGCAAAAATGAAGAAACTTATTTTTTGCTGGCGAATGGTACATTATTTTAAAAAACGCGTCCGCAGTATTGTGTATCGTGTGATTGCACATTGACTCAAAATTTTTCAAAACTTTTGGTTAAAAAATATTTCAGTTATTGGCACCAGTCTGAAAAAAACTCGGGTACAAGCCCTTAAATAGTTTCTTTGTTTTCTTGGATAAGCGGAGCGAGTATTTCTGGAACACTTATGTGCCATGTCACAGTTTTTTTCTGATGCTAATTTGTTGATCACTATCTGGAAAAATATATTACAATACCAGCAGTCTGGAATCTTCTTGCTGATACCCTAGTGTCATAACATATACATCCGACAGTGCCTATGTTGCAATGACTGACCACTATTTGGTGAAAGCCATCACACTGTCAGCGGCCCAGAATCATCGTGCCGATACCCATTTTTCATCGTAAAAAAGTATCGAACCAGTGTCTTTTTTTTTGTGACAGCTGACTGCTGTTTATAATAAGCATCAAAACGTCAAGGTCTCGAAATATTCTTGCTCCACTGCCATAAAAAAAGAGATCAGACTAGTGTCGTTCTTGAGATAACTAATCGTAATCTGGAAAAAGTTATTATGCCATTAATGCCCCATAATCTTCTTGCCGATGTCAATTTGCTGTCGTAAAACGACTCCGCCCGAGGTAAGGACATTAATACCCCATGAAAAAGTTAGTAGACATTTCATGAGGCACTTCGAAGACAAGTGAATATCAAGAGAGGTGTGATCCTTGAAAATCGAAAATACAATTTTGTCGAAATATTTGCGAAACATTGGGTTTAAATTAACAATTCCATGGGGTGTGTTAAGTGTTATTGTAAATGTTAAACGTGTAAAAAAATTAATCCTTCATACCTTCCCCTTCCATGAATATAATGGTGGTGGCCCCTCATATTGAAAAAATTACATTGCTTCCAGGTTTAGTGACCATTTAATGTTGTCTGCTCGAGAAGCACATCGTAAAATGCACCGTTTGCAAAAATAATTATACAACTGTTTGTGTGACTATAACACAATGCCTGGTACGCAGGCAAATATTTGTACTCCCACAAAGGAATTGGTTCGTACATACAAACAAGCTCTCAGGAAAATGCAACCAATGATGCGGTTGTTTAAAAGCATTTCGCAAAATCCATCCAAGTAAACTTCAAAGAAATTTAGAGCGACTCGGTAAATATTTCGACACATTTGATATTGTAGCATTTTCTTAAATTTCATATTTCCAGAGAAATATGCATGAATGGTATAAATTGCATAACATCAATTTAGTAAAGTATTAAAGAATGACAATATATTTGAAATAGTAAAATAATTGGTTTTTGTTTTGCTGAATAACAGAAATGAAATATTATGAGAAGACAACACTGCAATAATTGTACAATATTTTGGAAATATATGTTATTTGATGGCAAACGTTGACAAATAAGTTCCATAACACTGCGTTTTTATGCGCCATAGGTGACAATATTGATATTCTGAAAGGTGAGGCCTACAGCTCCTGGAAAACAAGGCTGAGGATCATGTACGTAAGATAGATTGCCTTTACTATGAAGTTACTCTGCACATGCAAGAACGCGATGAGCTTAGTTTGTTACAGTTGCGATAGATGGCAGCATTGTCGCAAACGAGCCAAAGGATCAGCAGTAGATGTGCGTCAAGGGTTGTGTTTGACGTTCAGTGTTGCTGTGTGAAGTAAATCAGATGGAACATTAAACGTAGGCCGAAAATGCCGACATGAATCTTGTGTATGGCAGAGATATTGGATGTGATAGATGTGCGAAGCGTTTGTACAAGAACAGTTACCTTACCGCATGATTCCAGATTATCGGACATTTACGCGGATCGACCATCAGCTGAGGAAAACAGGTGGACTTACAGTGAGTTTTATTCCAACATATAGTCCTCAGAACAAAGCTAGCGCACAGAATATTTACGAGTACAGAAGTGAAATAGCCAGTAAGACCACGAATTCAGTCACACACGCCAGGAAAATGGCTTCCTGGCCAACAACATAGCGGAAACGCCTACCGCCAGCAGCGTAAGGCAGCTGTCCTGCTAGC
Organism: Medauroidea extradentata; assembly: GCA_003012365.1. Taxonomy (NCBI): domain Eukaryota; kingdom Metazoa; phylum Arthropoda; class Insecta; order Phasmatodea; family Phasmatidae; genus Medauroidea; species Medauroidea extradentata. The sequence continues at coordinate 125,527 of PNEQ01085870.1, read as the reverse complement.
TGGCAGCCAGGCCAATAGGAAACCTGACGTAACATGCAAGAGCCAAACAGACACGGGGCTGATAACAAAAGTCTCGGGCAGCCAATCAGCGGCGAAGTTCGCCCGTACAGAACGAGCCGCCACGTCATGTAACGTCTGTATTACTATTTAGTCTGTGGTACACTTTCCATTTTGTAGAGAAACTGTTTGTTTTGAAGAATCAATATTTCAGGACGTCGACGACCTACCCTCCACTACTACATGCTGCGTAGCACACTAAATGGATTTGCCCCATTCTACAGTGTGGGAAGTATTGCCGGAAAATACAAACAATCTCTACCGCAGGGAGCAGGTACACATGTTACAGCCAGCTGCTAACCCGGATCATCTAGTCTTTACACAGTTGTTTATGCATAGGAACCTGAAAAAATTCGCGTTTTCATTTAGTCACAAGGTAGAACTCTACCAACTGTAAGTTCGTATCACTTTCACAATTGGTCCTTGACTTATTTGACACCTCGTGTAAGTCGCTGAGCCAATAATAAAAATTAAACTAAATGCAGGCCCATATGACCGTGTCAGCGAGCAGCTAATGGATATCTGCTGCTTGCGTGGGTGCACATATATTCTTGGAGGCTAGTCTACTGGTCAGTGAACCCGCGAATTTTTCCTGTCTCTATTTATGCATCGCACAGAAGAGACTCCACAGTTCCCACCATTTGTGCTGTTTACGGACGTAGCAAAGTTTATACGTAAGGAGTGTTACAACTCGCATAACAGCCACACACGATCTAATGGGAATCCAAATACTTGTGCTCAATATGGTTTCCAAAATAAGTCTGCTCTTGTGTGATTATCTGTATCCAATCGTTCTTCACATAAGAGACGGTGCAGGCACGCAGCATTAGGTCACGTACAACAAAGTGCTACAACTTACATCCTCCACCAAATGTTATTGGATATCTGCAAGAAACTATGCAGTAACTTACAATACGAGCAGTACGTCGGCAAATGAAATTTCTGTCGTCTATGTCTAAAAGTTACTTGTTGAAAAGTTCACACAATGCACACATTTAAGGAAAAGTCAGTAACTGACAGACATGCGCGTGACGTTAGATCTGAGTGGGCAAAGGTCCAAATTAAACTCTTGTCGTTTTCCGCCATTATAGTTAAAATGTAACTCGTCAGCCGCATCAGTTGCTTTTCAAACATAATGTTCCATACCTAAGGTGAATGTAACAAACACTGTGTTTCGTTTCGATAAAGCGATTGCTACTGCTACTACCGACGAAATATCACTGCCTATACGTACATTTGGGCTAGATAATATTCTGGGAATGTATCGCATGCTCTGCGTTTTAAAAAATACACTTCTACTCGCGACAAAGCAAATGTCCCTCTTGGTGCGTGCTGATTAGAAGAGCTGTCAGTCTGTTCTTGGATACGGTGGAGAGAAGATCGCCACTGATATATCCTACTGTAATTACATCGTTTGTAATAGAATGAATGTGGAAACGGTTCAGTGTAACCCGCAGACTGCAAAAGACAACATCGGTCATCGGAAACCGACTGCAAATATTGCGGCAAGTTGTTTACGCAACGTGCTACTGTCTCGGTATGAAACTAGTAGCTGCCTATTTAGTTATTCCTATAAGATTTATTCGTGTAATAACTGTGGTGTCGCATATGCACATAAGAGCAGCTTGAATGCACACAGAAGGAAGTGTTCAGTAGATATCTACCACAGACTTCAAAACAAAAAACAAGAACTTCTTCGAGACAAAAGTAATGAAGACTTAAAAGTGTACAAGCAGGTATGTGAAAAGGTTATCGACAGAAGCAATGGAGAGCTGATCAACGCTAGAGAAATGCGCTGTGGTGATTGTGTAAGCTGCAGCAGTAATATGAATAAGGAACCAATATCGAGAACACCAGCAAGCTGTAGAAGACGACATCGGTCATCAGAAAAGTTTTGCAAGTATTGTGGCGCTGTATTCACATGATTTGATAACGCGCGAAGGCATGAAACAAGTAACTGTTTATTTGCTACATCATACAAAGTGCATGTGTGCAACAACTGTGCAGCGGTGTATGCAAACAAGGGCGGACTGAATGCTCACAGAGGAAACTGTACTGTCAAAGATTAATTTAACGGTGAATATGGTTATAATTTGTCAACATTGGACGTGTATTAAGAAAAACACTTTGTAATAATGACTGGAAAAAATAATAAACTAATACAATTGCCTGTGTCATTCACTTTGAGTTACTTAAATCTACACATTAATTTTAGGGAGAGGAAATCTGGATAAAGAGGCGAATTCGTTATAACTTTTGGTTAGAAATTACGAAATTCTTAGTAGTACACGTACAATGCTTATGTTACCATGGCGAAAGAAATTTTTTAAGTTGTAGAAATATATATATCTGATGTTCCGTCGGGAAATTTAAGATTTTCGATGTCTCCACTTCATTAATTCATGCTTCTATAATGCTTCACTTGGTATTCAAAACTGTAGATCAGGCAAAAAGCACGTCAAATGATTTCCCCGAGAGGAAGAAATTTCGTTGAGATTACACGTGAGACGTGATGTGGGGCTGAATTTTAGTAAAAAGAGCATGCCTACCAAATCGATGGTTAGTTCTTTGCAGAAGCTCAATGTGGTAAAACTCATATAAAACTTACTTTTCTTTATTTAAGGCCTCGGCTTCGCAGTTTGCTAGTATAGACACAGAGTTAAGATAGTGATTCATTACTGGCTTTAGCTTGTACGTGGAGCTGTTGCTATATTTGACAAAGTCAATCAGAATCCCGCTATTGTAATGTTTTATGCCCGTTATTGGTCTGCAGACACCTATGTTGTGTCATACGTACTGTACATCTATCAATCATATTTGTTGCAAGAAACTATATCGTTTTTCAAGGATATGTTGGCACAAATAACTTTCGCGATATACCATCATTGCTAATCATAACTTGTGTCTAGAAAGCAAGCGATTCATATCTATATTTGTGTTACTGCAATGCTTATGTTGATATAGTTAAAATTTTTTTGAAGTGGGTGAAATGTATGCTTCTTTATAACACTGATGACAAACTGCTTAAAAAAGAATCAACATATTTTTTTTCAGCACTATATTACGAGATTCTCATAGTTCTTAAGTGTCTTACAATGAAACCTGATTGAAAATTTATATTAGAAAATAAGTGCTTGTTTAAACGATTAACGATTTCCATGACTTTCAAAGAAGCCTTATCAATGTTATAATGTGTTATATATATATATATTAATTCTCAGATCCGACAAGACTTTTGAAGCACTTAAAAAAGTATGTTTTTGGATGTGGTAGCGGAACATATAAATTATCGCTAAGCTTAGTTTTCAAGATGATTTACATTAAAAAGCTTGCCTGTGACTGTCTTAATCTACGAGCTTGTGATTAGTTCAATTCGTAAACGATGTGTTATTCTTGTGTCACATACGTCAGTTGTAATAATAAGAATGAGGAAAGAAAACCTACGGACTGCGAATAATTTCTGTCACTATGAAGTGACTGTAAGTATGGCAGCAAGGTAAAAATAACTGAATATATATTTATTGTAGCAGAAAACTTATCTGAACATCAAAACTAGTCATAATACATAACATATTTTGTCACAGCGATATTTTTTGCGCACACAGAAATGCAATGTATTTGTAACTCTGTTTACATTCTTTGACGATTAGATTTTTTTTCACCAAGATAGTTCGAGATTCCCAGAGCTGATAGTTCTCTCAGTACTAATCTTGTTAGGAAATTCACAGTAGAAAAACAAAGTACTACGTGACACAGACGCCTTTTGAATAAAAAAATCTTGACAACATTACCTTCCTTCCAGATTTTTCCCGGTAAGATAATACCAAACTAAACAGAGCTGAATAATACTCTAAGTACACAAAATGCTTCGCCAATCATAACTCAGTTATTTTAGTTTTAACACTAAAGACCTACATGCATTTCGCTGTGTAGATCCTAATTGTTTAAATAAAATAATTGTATATTCTATTCAGAGAAAAATTCAAAATAGGAATAAATTAATCAGTCTATTGCCGAATGTAATGGCGGTGTCAAAATCGTCATTAGGTATAGTATACAAAACAAATCACTGTTATTTTAGATTTCAAATGTAAAAGACGTTTGTAAAATAGTCTTTGTAAGCAGTTTCAGCGACAAGTAGTCGATTGTATTAAGTTTTAACCAATCATAGGTAAAATAATAATAAAAATATCTTCAACGATTTGGTATTAGGAATGTTCAAAACATTTTGTTTTTAAATCACAGATTAATAAGAAATAAAACATTCGATACATTGCAGCTAAACTCTCCTAGAATTAGCACATAATTTGAACACAATATAAGATAGATAAATACCAAAACTATGTAGTACACCGGATACGTAACTTAAAAAAAAAAAAAAAATTAATCCTTCAATCAAAGAAATATAAATACAGAACAGCCGTGTGTATATAATGTGTACACATTCTCGGATAGCAAACATAATAAACATACAAAGGACGAGTGAAATATAGATATACAAACTAAATAAAATAAAATAAATATTTTACCTTTCTATCAAGAAAAAGATGAATACAAAGCCACCGTGCCTTTATAATTTGTACACATTATCGGATACATAAATAATAAAAATGTATAAGACGAGTAAAATATTGAGAGAGTGACTACTTTAGCTGTATAAAAATATTTATCCCCTCGACCAAGGGAAATCAACCAAATGTGTGACTGCACGCGTCTTGTTCCAAACTACATCTATAACAATGTGATAAGTATGTAGACTGCAAGAAAGTACGATTTAAAGGCATTGGTGTATGAAAACATAAAGGGGTTAAAATGCATACGGTGCCTGGTTGAACACACGTTTGAATGTACCTATAATAACAACAAATCTTCTAGTTGCAACTACATTCGTGAGGCATTTGTGATTATTTTCAAGTTGACGCACACTTTCAGAACAGCCACTACAAAACGCGTGTGTTATGTCATAATAATAATCATTAAGAGAGGTAATGAACGTGATAGTTTTGCTCAGTGACTAGAGCTGTTAAAAGTACTTGTTTTACACATCAATAGTTGCCTTGAGTGAAACTATGTTTATTAAGAATTATTATTCCCCCAATTATATGAGAAATTACTTTCATAGTTATTTCAAGATCAACGCAGGAAAATAATTTCATATCTGAATTCGTAAACCTCATTCGTAATTAGTATCCAGCTTCTTAATGACTGTGAGAATGAAACACATCAATTTGAATATTTTTGTAGATTCCGTGATAAAAAAAAAGTGTTAAAAAATTAAATGTGCACAGTATTACAACTTTGATATGATAACTAACATGCACCAATACTCTTAATGGATTTGCCTACCTAGCTATTAGCAAATAAGTAGACGTAAATTATTCAGTGTTAGTAATAATTCACCCTAACTGGAGACCACTCTAGAAGAAACGTTTAGTAGTTTCAGTCATAGCAGTGTGTGGTGGCGGGTGACATTGGTTGACCAATGATTCCAAAAACGTCACGGAGGCCATCTTGGATGACGTCATAGCAGCCATATTGGATGACATCACAGCAGCCATCTTGGATGACGTCAAACTCAAAATTTTCCAAAATTTCGGAAAAATTCTAAAATGTCAGACAATTTCCGAGAAAAATCTGAAAAAATCCCCAAAAAAAAAAAAAAAAAAAACTCCGAACTAATCCTTAAAATTTCGAAAAATATAAAAATCTCAATAATAATTTTAAAAGTTAAAAATAATCACAAAATTTCCCAAAAGATCAAGAAAATTTTACGAAAAATTCCCAAAAAATCCAAACATTTTAGAATGAAAGCCGAAAATTCCGAAACTTTCAGACAAATTTTAAATAGTTTCCTCTGTTACCTGGCTGGAAGTAATCACATAAATCAAGTCTCATTCTCAAAGCAGTTAGATGACCGCGAGGATGCAGGGTCAAGCCTCACCCTCAAAGCGGCTAGATGACCCCGAGAATGGTGGGTCAAGCATCATTCTCAAATCGGCTAGATGACCCCGAGGATGATGACCCAAACATCATCCTTAAACTGTTAGATGACCGCGCGGATGATGAGTCAAGCCTCACCCTCAAAGTGGCTAGATGACCCCGAGAATGGTGGATTAGCATCATTCTTAAATCGGCTAGATTACCCCGAGGATGATGACCCAAGCATCATCCTTAAACTGTTAGATGGCCGCGAGGATGATGGGTCAAGCCTCACCCTCAAAGTAGCTAGATGACCCTGAGGGTTATGGGTCACACTGAGAGGGGAACTTATCATAAAAAGCAATCAATGTATTACCAGTATTAATTTTTTTATTTAATGAATTCCTTAACATTTAATAATTAATATATTTTACTATTTTAATGTTTTAAATACTTTTGTTACTTATTTATTTTATTCAGTTTTTATAAATGTTTAAATTATTTAAGTACGTTTATCATTTTATTGTTTATAAAGCACTTTACATTATTAATATTGTAAATTACTTGTAAAAAATTTTTAACTGTGTATATTAAATTATTGTTTTTCAATATCTTTAAGTTTATTTATTAAAATAATACAGAATACTTCTAATATTTATACGTATTTGTTTTTTATCTGATTGACATTATACAAGTGGTAATTCCTGTAGATGTTAAAGTTTACTGCTTGCAATAAAATAAATATACATATAGCTGTGAAAATCGCGTCATGCTACATAAACGAGCAGAAGTTTGAGGATTTCTCTTCTCCTGATATTTTCAAATAGGCCTAAAAGGAATCTTTTGGCGAACATTTTTACAAACAGTCTGATTTTAACAGAAGACACGAACATACATACAAAAGACATACAGTTGCCAAATATAACCAAACAGCACATTCATTTGTTTCCGATACACACTCCGTACAATACGAGTTTAAAATGTTGTTCTACGTCCGACATAATTTGGTACAATATCATTTTTTGGTATAACGACCTTAAGACTAAAATCGATTTTAATCCCAATTACAAGGCAAGTGTGAAAGCGCTTTGAATTATATTCCCATAAAACGGCCGAAATATGAACGTACAGAATTCATTTCAGCTGTTAAATTTTTGCAAAGATGTATTCGAGTTGTCTTTAGGCGCGTGTCATACATTTAACATTGATTATTTGGTCATAAAAGGAAATGTTCCTCAATTAAATCTACGTTCAGGCAAGTCGCCAGCTGGGAAGAGTTGGGCGGCCTGCGCGTAGAGAAGACGAGGCAGGTGTTGACTGAGGAAGAGTCGGCCGTAATGCAGGTATCAACTTCACTCATGACGTGAGCTATACAAGCTAGCCAATTACCTCTCCGGCTCAAATATCCCGTTAGAGTCGGATACAACAGATGCCGTGCCACCATCAACGATATGATAAACCTAATACGCGTTTAGGCCCTAGGCACTGCGCACATCAAAGATACATTTTACCTGAGTTCGGCCGTTGGCAATATTACGTAATTGCGAGTGCTACTACGTAATTTTGGTAATGGTTTTGTAAGGCTTCACGCAGCGAAATGATTGTCAAGTTATAGAGTTTTTATCCTTAATAAATATTTTTTTAAAGTTTTTTTTTTGTTCTGTACTTGTTTAACTGTCACCGCATTGTCTTTTAACATTTTTAACGTGTAACAATAGTTTTGCACAAATTTAATACGTGGACAAAACTATATTTGGATTGTTCGATTTTTAAACGTGTTGAGTTTGAAACAGTTGAATGTCAGTGTACGTATTCAAGTTTACGGATTTTTATTTTAACATTATTTAGAACCGGTAGTAAAAATGATTTTTTTATCTCTGAAGTAGAATTACGAAACATAGTTTTTTATGAATTACGATCGCAAATGCAACTGTTTAAGTATTAAGTACTTATTATTGTTCAATGTCTTACGTGTTATTTATGTTATTTAAGTCTAGTGTTCATCACTTCGTAGTCGGTATTTGATTGTAATTATTATTATTTTGTTTGGCGTCTGAAAGTATAGTGTAAATGCCGTATATTGAGAAAATAAGTTATACATTTCTTGGTTTACCGAGTGCGGTGGCACAACTGTTTTCATCCTTGTTGTGGGTAGCGTAGTCGGCTGCGCACCATCTTACGGTACGTGAGGTTCTGGCTTCGATTCCTAGGCCCGGCTGGGTTAGGAATTTGTGTTCGTCGTGGAAGTATCTACAAATTGTAAAGTCGCTTAAGTCATGTAATAAAAAGTCACAGGTCTAGAAAAAATGTTGGTAAACGTTATAGTATTCAGATTGAAAAAAAAAAACCCTGTAACAATTAGCAGAATCTGGGTTCGATTTCCGGCTCTGGTTGCCCTGACTTATGTTTTCCATAGTTTACTCAAATCACTCCCGGCGAATGCTGAAATATTTTTCTTAAGGGCGTCCAAGTGGGAAAAAATTATAGTTTTATATTTGTATGAAATTGTGTTAATTTTTTAGACGTTACTAGGGAACACATTTTCTTCTTGCGAAAATAATTTAGCTTAACCATTTATCCCATAATGGCACTTCAAAGTCAAAATTTGCACGTTTTTAGTCATTATAAGCTGCCAAAACCCATTAATATAAATAAAAAAAATTCAAACTGAAACTTCACGTCACGGGCTACTGCTTGACATGTGTTAAAACTTATTTTAAAAAAAATTTCTATTTAAAAAAAAAATGTTGATATAATAGACAAAAATATCAAAATTTCAGAATGGTTTTTAAATAAAAAATAATTTGTAATTGATTTTAAAACATGTCAAGCAGTAGCCTGTGAGATTTAGTTTCAGTTTGAATTTTTAAATTTATTTATGTTTATTGGTTTTGCTGTTTATAAGAACTAAAAACGTGCAAATTTTGACTTTGAAGTACCATTGTGGGATAACTGGCTGAACTATTTTTTTTTTTTCGTAAGAAGAATATGTTCTCCCAAGTAATGTCTAAAAAATTAACACTATTTCATACAAACGTAAAATTACGATTATTCCTGATTTGAACAGGTTCTTGTGTAAAGTTGTGTGTGATGCTGTCAACGAGGCGTGGCAAAGTGAGAAGCTGTTAGGCAGAGCTACATTTTGTATTCCAATACATTTTGCTCTTTCCGCCCCTTGCTGAAGTACGCGTTTATCAAAAGACTGGCGAAGAAACTGTACACGGTTTATTACTATTACTAACCTCCGAGGCAATAATATTTATTGTAAGTAGTACCCATGCAAACGATCTCAAAAAGTGATTACTTTACCGTGATTGGTCTGTAATCAAACTGACGTACATTTGTATCCTTAAAAATATTTTAGACATTTAACTATGTTTGTAATTGCCATGCGTAGTAATTTCAAACCTCATCAAAATAAGTGTAAGAACCTGATTTGGGCTGGTTCTCGCGGAAGAAAACCAAATCCTTAGAAAGAATGACGTAATGCTGGAATCACAATTGCGCGACAGACGCGATGCGAAGGGCGCGATGCGGCACTAAAATATCTTGTTATTGCGAACACTAGTTTGGCTACAATGCGACAAATACAGAAACTATTACATGTAAATAGTTCATTGTAAATACAAACTAACCTCTTCTACGACAGACATTAACGTTTCTAGTATTTCAATTATTTTTCCGTTTATTTGTTAAGAGGCTTATGAAGCAGACGCTAGATGCCTCAAGATGCAGCGTTTCAAGTCGGCTGCCTACCTCACGCTTCAAATGCGTTGCAGTGTGTTCGTAAACCGGTTTTTTCTTCGAAATTATTCCACGTGCGGCCATTGTGCAAACGTACGAAAAGAAAAGAAACTTCATACAATGTCAGAACCTCATTTTTGAGACACCATGCTCATAAAAACAACTGTTTCTAAGCCCTCCAACATGGCTAAAAACGGCCTTTTCAGACTGCCGTACTTCAAAATATACTAACCGGATGTATGTGAAACTGACTGCGACCTGCACTGAACTTAGTTACAGACTTTCCACCAACAAAATTATATGGTCACCACTTTGTATCCCATAGTAAAAACCGTTCGACGGGAAGCTTGCACGCTAGTTCAGCGCTTGGCTCGTTGAGGCGACGTGGCATTTGATGTGCGCTTCAAGGTCGACCTTACTGCTCCGTGCCTTTTGAGCCTCTCACGCGCGGGTAGGCGGTGCCCTTAAGTGCGGAAAAAGGAGAGCGATAATGTCTAGACTTGCTCGTGCGTCAATAACCGTATCGCCTTTATGCGCGGGGCGCGGAAACAGCGTGCAATGTTTAGGTCGTTGGCATTTCCCAATGGGTAGGGACTAGAGGTACGTAAATTTCGCGGATTCATCTGTCAGCAGCCTAGACTTGTCAGTCCTATACACCCACTGGCCACAATCGATTATCTATTGGCTTATAACCGTACAAGCAGGTAGCAAGCGATAGCACTTCGCATTATTTCCTTATTTACTACTGGCTTGCAGTAGTCAAACGCGTTTCATAACAGCCGCCAGCAAGTCACAGACATGACAATGAAGTATACATAATTGGCGT
>PNEQ01085870.1:72017-114881 GCA_003012365.1 Medauroidea extradentata | reverse complement strand
GAAATTTACGTACCTCTAGTAGGAACATACAAAATTCGCGTTACTTTCTGACAGCTGACTAGACTCCAAGTGACTATAGGCTTGTTCGACGTCTCCCGCTGGCCGATATTGTCGTGACTTGCCGCGGAGAACGCTTACACTGTAGAGAGGCCAATCTCTGTAAAGACGTAACAGACGTAAATGACAACACATTAAAGTTCGTGGCCAATTAAATCGCAGATAATGATCTGTAATGTATAGGAAAGTGAAGTTTAATCTGCTACAAAATGATAACGCGAATTTTGCATGTCTCTGCCAATGGGTGGTGTTTCAATGCCTTGCGTACACACCTGCAGCTTCTGCTGTATGTGTGAAGTCCCTCATTTGACTGTGCCAACCACAGTGAGGTTGCTGTGGAATCACACGTATGCGATTTGCGGGTAGAACCCCAAGACACGTGACAGTTAAAAACAACCAATCACTGACTACGATGCAGAACTGCAGATGTGAAAGTCAGGCACTGAAACAAACTGAGACAAAATTATTTTCGCGAAATGTTCGTGGCCCTTCCAATGGGATTTTATCCAGTGACCGTACTTTTGTATTTACAGAAAGTGCGTAGTTAAGTCCTGCGCGTGCTTCTCTATTTTTGCTCCACGACTGCAGTTGTTCATTTTCACATTACAGAAGTCTGAAAAAGTCGTTCTAAGCCATTTCGAGAGTTTCCAGATCCATGTTTCTAAGCATGATATCTTGAAAAGAATAATAGAGAAGCGTAGTTTTGAGTGAGTTTTGTTTTCGTAGATATGTCGTACACACATGTATTAGTATATCGTAAAAAAACTTAATTTTAACACGCTGCAACAATGTTTATGTGCCAGCTGTAAATGGGTCTCAACATAATTTGAACGTCTGTTGGAACACCGAAATGTAAAACTAAAGTCACAATTACACATTTCCTTAGAACAGTTATGATTATCTGGTAATAACATACAAAAATATCGCGTAAACAAAATTAATGCAATTTACTACAAACCGACCAGTTTCACCGACATTTGGCCACAAAATTTAAATCGTTTTCCAGCTTCGTAGCGTCCGTCATGTGAATAAAATAGAAATACTTTCCATTCGGAATTCGCTTCGCGTCCACCATTCTTGTCGCGCTGACGTCACAGCAACAACGGCGCTTATTGGTTGTTATATTTTGTTATTCGTGACGCGGCATTCACGTCGCACCTGTCGCACCATTGTAATTCCAGCGTGGGAATACTTATGACAATAACGTGTAAGAATTTGTCGACTAGTTTCTCCCTGATAGGCCACTAATTTGTAGGCTATTGGCATCACATACAGACTAAAACAAGCATGAATATCTGTGTATGGACTGCTCACGCTAAAGTGAGAATTGCTTAAATATTTCTTTTAGTCATTTTGCAATCATCTTTACTATTTTCAACATGAAAACTTACCTCATACTAAAAACAATCGTAAACATTTTACCTCTCTCAAAATTTGACATCTATGACCCTAATTAAACTCAGTTTTTCGATATAATATGTGTTTGCGTGTGTTCAGTTTTAAGTGAACAGACTATATCCATATGGAAATGCCAGCTGTTTTTATCATCTTTGATCAAGCACACGTCGCTTATACTTTCGTAATGAAGTTCGCGGAGTTATTTTCTGCTAGGATACGGCGATTTTCATTGCGTATTCTTGTCAGATAATTCTGCTGATTGAAGTAATCTACGCGCATGTTATTGCAAGGGTTTTTTGCTTTCAAAATCCAACGTCTTCACATCACGGATATGTATCAATTATTTTCTAGGGGTAGTTACTATACCCAGAATTAGTGTTTTATTTCAATGTGGTGATGATCTAATCAGCTTCGAATTAACTAAACAGTCTTAACAATCAGTGTTACATAATTTCCTATAAAATACATTACGTTACAAACAATTTTATGATTTATAATATTTTCGCAATATTTAAAAATTTTAAAAACGTAAAGAAATATTGTGTCGGTGTACTATCATAGTCTCTCTTGTAATAACGATTTATTTACTAGAAGTGCACAATTTTTTGTTATTAACTCAAATGTTGTTTGGCCTTTATAACAAAGACAATACTTTTTAAATTGCTAAGTAATTCGACCTTTAAAACTACCGTACTTACATAGTCTCTCTTGGAACGACGATGTATTTATAAGAAGTGTTTTTTTTTAATTAATAACTGAAATACTGGTTTGTCTTTGTAACGAACACTCATTTTTTTATATTTTTAAGTAATTAAGCCCTTTAAAACCTACCGACCTCTTGACACGAGTTCATGTTCGGAAATATTCACTTCTTGATTTTATTTAAAAGTATTATCCGATCGTTTGGTGTTAATAATAAAACAGTGTGTTCATTTACTTACTAAGAGAAACTGTTGGCTAGGGGCGATAAGCGTACACATCGCGATTATAAAAAAATAGGAAAACGACAGACTCCGCCAGCATATTCCTTATGTAAAATTGAGACGAAAACAAAGTCTATTGGAACTATATGTGACATACGGACGCATAATGGCACGTACTTTTTTTTTAACGTGGAGTGGAAAAAACATGCTAAAAGATTGTAGTTCAGATAATAATTGAAAGTTCGACGAACGTCTGCAATGACTACAAAACTAGTCGCCTCGATAAATGTTTTCCATGCAGAAGCGAAGGGTTGCCTCTACATTGTGGCAAAAAATATTTTCTGGCAAAGCCTAAATATTTTCTGAACGGCTGTTATGTATATGACGTATATTATATAATGTTATGTATGTGTAGTATGTCCTGGAAATAAGTACAGAAATTTGGATTCATTGGAAGGAAATGTTTCGAGAGAGAGATGATGATTGTATATTACGTCAAAAATACTTCCCAATGTACAATAAATAAAAACCTAACAATGCAATATTTTAAGAATATCATTATAGACGTGTTTGGTGTTGCATAATTGGCAGAAACAACTTTTTTAATTGTAGGGGAAAATTCAGGTAAGTATTATTGATAACGGAGCACATGGCACTCGCATTAGATAGGACCTGGGTTCAATCTCCGGCTCTGGTCATCCTGATTTCTGTTTCCCAGGCGAATTCTGGGATGGCTCCTTAAGTATATAGCTTTGCATTTTTTTTTAAATGTTGCATTTTAAAATTTTCATTTAAAAATTCAGCATTTTTTTTCAAGTACAAAAGTATTTATTTATTGTTTCATATATGTCAAATCATAGCCTACAACATTGTTATACATTGTGAATTTTTTCGGTTTGTTATGTCAGTTGGTTTTAATGGCGTGCATAAAACCGTAAAGTTCAAATTTTGATATTTATGACACATTACACAAAAACTATAAGAGAAACAAAATTGTCCTAAGAGGAAGATTTAGTCACAATTTATGTCTAAAATATGAAAAAAAATTGTACAAATATAAAAAAAAAAAAAAAAAGACGTTGAAAACTGAGGTGAAACGCGCCCTTAAGAGGCCGTTCCAGTGGCTCAGGCGCATATATGCAGCCCGCATTAACTCCATATGATTTAAGGTTAATTTTACTTTCGCTATAGCAACAAGAGTTTTACACATATCAGCATAATCCCCGCGTTTTATAAGAGACACATTCGTTCTTATTTTCGCTGCTTCGCAGAAGTTAAATATACAATAATGGTAGACTATAAATATTATACAACTTTTTTTTGTATAAGGTTGTTAATCTAACCGTTTCTTATACTAGATTTTGCAGAACGCAGCGAAAATAAGAACGATTGTGTATTTCATAAAGCGCGAAGAAAATGCTGATATGTGTAAATACTCTTACTGCTGTAGCGAAGGTAACATTAACCTTGATTTATATTGGCTTAATGCGGGTTGCATACATGCGCCTGAAACACTGGAACAACCTCTTTAACAAAGAAACAAAGACCATGGCCTACCCCTTGCCCAGCTCTGTCTCACCGTCCCTAATGACCTCGCTGTAGACGAGTAGACGAGACGTTAAGCCCACGTACCTCACCTTACATAATAGAACATAACGTGTAATACGTTACCGTAAAAAGGGGTGAGATTATGCCAAGTGGGGTGAGATTGTGACCACCAGATTTTATATGTTTATCTACAGGTGTTAAAAAATGCGTATGTACATAGGTTTAGTCCTGAAGAATAAAGCAAGTCTATTAAAATAAAACACAAGTATAAAATTAGTTTATGGTATTTTATGTATAATTTGGTTGTCACAATCTCACCCCGACTTGGCATAATCTCACCTCGTTTTACGGTACCTTATATATCTGTTTGTATATTTTTTAATACATTACCAGGCTGCTTAATTTTTTCTTCTGTTCTACAATTTGCGTTCTAGCGGCAGTGCGTGCCTCGTCTACGGCGAAGCGTGCTTCGCACCCTGCTGCAACCTGCCGACGCCACGCAAAGCAAGTGTGCTTCAGAGAGAGCTTGGGGTGTGGGGAAGGGAAGAAGGAGGGATTGGAGACGCCGGCAGAGCCGCAGAGCAGAGATCGTTGTAGCAGCCGCCCGTAGCGTCGGTCGCGAGTATAGCGCTGCAATGGGCGTCCGCAATATACTGCTTTTGTTCGACTTTTCCACAGCCCCAGCACGTACACGTACACGCAGGGTACAATGGGATTCCTCTCCCCCAACTACCCTACCGCCACCCCAAACCCCAATCCCCCTGTACCCCAAACCAAATCCCACTTCCAATTCCCCTCCCCACAAGACCGACACCGGCGCCGACACCAAGAAGCGCCCGGCGAAGGGAGGCAGAAGAACCAAAAGGAAGATGCCGAACAATGGCGCAGTGAGAGACGACGGGAAGGACCCGCGAATAAGAAAAAGGAACGCAAAGAAGACGATGGAGTAGGGCGCACAGCTCCCCGCGGGACTGTTAGCGGCCGGAGGAGCAGCACGAATCACTCAAAAAGCCGCGGGGCGGGCGGTGTTATGACTCTGGGAGGCGCCGCAGCATCGCCCGAGACAGGGGCATTAGCGCCCGCTGGTGAAATATTCGCGCGCCGGCAAATGTACTCCGAGCGAGAGCGAAGCTGTAAATAACACCCCCTTCTGCCCTTCGTCTAGCCACCGCGAAGCCCGCTCAGACGTTTTACTCCCGTGACGGATATGCCCGCGGTGCCCGGTTGGTCAACGGCAGGGCAGCAAGAACTTATTCCCTTGTTCTGCATCTTATAATTCTCCTCTGTGAATGGCTTTTGAGTCCGCTAAAGACGATACTACATTTTCTCTACACCTGAGAAATGCTTCACTACTGAAACATTTGCAATATTGCTTAAAAGATTCGATAAACAGATATGACTTCCGGCTAATGGGACAGTTGCTAGTAACATCACACCAACAGTTTAAGAAGTACATTGGCTGCAAACGTTAGGTATTATAACCTTGAATAATAATTCTGACACAAATTAAAAACCGTTTCAGACCAGTTAAGTAATATTGCGACATGCATTCTATGTTCGCTTAGAATAAACACTTACTTTGTCTCTAGCTGTTTAAAGGTGTAGACAATGCCTTTAACTCAAAATTCTAAATTATAATAACTTAAATTGTAATGTGGCACACAAAACTGAAATAATTGTTATCATTCCATATTTTTTTGTAAAAAAAAATATTCACGATAATTTCGTAGCAAATTAATTGCAATGTTTTTTTTAACAAATTAAAAAACAAATGGTTCCATCGTTAGGTTTTGTTCAGCACGTGATCTGCGGCGATGAAATGTCTACCTGGTTGTATGTTGCTTTCAAGTCCTAGAATATTGTGACGTAACCTGTGAAATATAAAGCCTCGTGCGAACGATTGATTTCTTCAAAGAAGGCCATTAACAAAGTATGTCATCTGAAGTTTATACATTCTCATTTTTTTATATTTTAATGAACATTTTTGGGGGAATTTTTAGATTTTGTTCTTATAATTTCCAGAATGTTACTGAATTTTATAAAGTTAAAATATTTCGTAATACTTCTAGACAGTTGTTTTCTATCGCTTATCAAAAGAAGGAAAATAAACTGAAGAAGCACATAATCCACGACAAAATAACGAAAGAATTCTTGTATTACAAATTCAAAGTAGTGTTCCAATAGTTTACTTCCTTGTATAGTAACTTTTTTTAAATGGTTCACTTGTAGCTCGGTAATAGTCACTTTTTTACATTTCGTACAAACATATTATTTAACTTCCTTCTCAGTTTCTCCCATCCTTACGATATTAAACTATTATTACCACGGTAATATTTTTAATGAAATTATAATCACTGTAGCCAGTCTCCGTAGTGCAGTTGGTTAGACACTGGACAGCGGTGCGAGAGGGGTTCGAATCCTGACTCGGGCATGAATATTGTGTTGTACCTGACTTCATCCTCATTGACTCGTGAAACCTGATTTTAAAGGGCCGTAGAAACCCTCTCACCTCACCTTATAATAATTTAGTCTGACATCTTGTATAGCAAGCTTCTTGTTACTGTGATAAAATTTTTAAAGTAAATATTATCACCGCACTTATACACTTAGGCCAAATTTTATTGCTGCAGTAACATTGTAGAAAAAAAATGTTTTGAAACGTTGTCCGGCAACCTTTGTTTTCAATACGTTACATGATTTCGAATATTGATTTTTGTTTTATTCCGTAGTGTTTTACATTCTGGATTTAATATAAATTAGGCATATGTTTAAAAATTAACTATCACGTTGTCATTATAGTTTCCACTCACAGTGGTGTGATGCTTATTTTACTCATTTTATAATTACATAGGTTGATAGTGAAATGAGCTTTAGGATCAGTAAACGCTGTGCAATATTTTCTATACGTACATACTTCCGTAATTAAAAATATTGAATAGGTCTTACGACCGTGTTAACAATGCGATATCCGTGCGGTAATCATTAGCACACAGCAAGTATGCTTATCACAATACAATCCACGTTAAACGTGGAGGCGACATAAGACGTTAAACGAATAACGGTGAAAATCGACCAGCGTTTAACGCCAATCATATGCATAACTCATAACGTCACGAGTACATTAAAGACAATCGTCCCAACATTCGCATTTTGTCAGCCTCAACATCGTCGTAAATATCGCTGTGTTCAATCAAAGGAAATTGTTCTCTACATTGCCTAATATGAAATGAATCGTTTTGAAAATAATTTAAGTTAACACGTGAAAATATAAGGAAATGTTTATGGTTAACAAACAGCGATATATATATATATATATATATATATATATATATACTAAACGAATTTATATTTTATATGCCATCATTATCTTAATATTTTAATATTATCGGGTTGGTTGCTTATCACCCTTCTTCCACATTTTGCCCCTCTCCCTTCACCATCTCTATACGGCCACTAATTATTATAATTTGGGGTTCAGTTCACTATCACCATACCTTAAAACGAAAACATTAATGTTTTTATTAGTGACAAATTAATTCACAATTTTCCTAAGGATTTAAGCCTTTGTTTATAGTGAAGTGGGTTTTTTTATTCGTATTTCGTTTACATTTCTCCGTATGTTTCTCTGTGAAGTTAAGAGAGTGAAGATATTTTGGTAAGCGCCTAACATCTTGGTATTTAGCGCTGATTACGTGTGATATGAGGTGAGTATGGAGCAGTGGAAGAATGAAGGACAAGTGAAACGGGAGATCCCCGAGAAAGGCCCTCCAATCAACGGCATCGTCCATCTGGGAATCGAGTCCGGAGCGCCTTCGTAGGAAGCGAGAATTATATTATCTGTGCAAGCTGCAGCTACTGTACGTATAGTGGTTACAAGCAACAAAAAGCCAATTATTATATATGAAAATAGGAAATGGGGCGGGCGTTTAAAATTATATCCACTATCACTGCAAAAGTAAAAAATAAATAAAGACAATTCCCAAAGTCATAGTTGGCATTGGCAATAATTTCAGTGCGAGGTGGTGGTTTCAGATTCGAGATGTTGGCAATTTCCAAGTTCGTTGAAGATAAGAACAGGACGAAAATGGACGGCAGAGAAGTTAAAGAGAAAAAAAAACGAGGCAAGGGAGAAAAACTGAGGGCGTTTAGATTGAGGTCAACAGTCGTTTGTAGCAAAAAAAAAAAAAAAAAAAAATTCTGAGCTAATGATTTAGCGCTTTTTATCAGTGCGTGACTTTATATGTTTTTAAAACGTGTGTCATTGTTTTAAATAACGTTGTTAGATTAAAGTAAATATGACTTTATTTAAATTTAAATGGTTTTTGCGGTTTATGTTATGGTGTTTCGAGATAACAACGGAACACATTTGTTAATAAATTGTATTACTCAGCTGGAAAATATATTGTAGAAATAATATAAAATCTAAATAAGATAGCAGTTGAACGAAATCGATGTAAATGAGAATTTTTATACACAATATAATTATAACATTTAATAAATATTATTTTGGACAACAGGTTATCTTGGTTCGTTCTTTTGTCACTATAAATCCACTATGATACATTTCGTACTCTTGTGTGTAAATCAATTTGCTTATTTTTCTACCTTAAAAATAATAAATAAATTATAAATAGCAACTAACTGTTAATAATTAAAACAAATTAATATGTTATATCACTTAGAGATAATAGTTTATCGCTGGAAAACTTGACTGTTTGCTGGGTTTCAGCGTACGTTCAGCTTACAAGAAGATTACTGGCTTTCGAATGTACGTGGAGCTGTTATTTTATTTGATTGAGTCAATTAGATTCCCGATATTGTAATATTTGAGGCATTTTATTGGTCTGAAGACAGCTAATTACGAAGTGTCAGACGTGTATCGCGCAATCAGATATGTCGCAAGAAACTACAGTATTTTCAAGGGTATATTAGCACAAATATTTTCGCGCTGTACCATCATCTCTATAATATGACTCCTATAAATTACTCTTTATGGTTTATAATTATTAAAAGGAAAAAATATACTTTTCCCCATCGTACAAATCGTAGGAAATCTTGCTGAAACATAAAATATAAATATTTATACATGGTGTTTAGTCGATGCACTGACAAACTAAAAACTAACTTTTTTCGTTGAATAAAGTAATAAGTTTGTCATAGATTAAATTAGAGAAAAATGGCCCTGCATTGATACACACAACTGTCGGAAGCAACCATTGTCTAGTTCCTATTTTTTGTGTGAGATTATTTCACACTGAAATCATTTTACCGCAGGCTGTATGGTAATGGTATATAATTAAGCGCCCTATACAGCTGGCGCATGAACTGTTTTGCAGTGTGTTAGGAGAAAGTTTCTTTTTATTTTAAAACGATTTTCACAATAGAGTGACGTGACGCTCAGCGACGAGCGTCAGCCAAGCAGAGCCTTGACGCTAGCGACGGGCGTCGGGAACACTGCGCGAGCGGCAGACATTGGATTTGACGCTCATCGCTGGCGACGGATACAAAGAAGAAGAAAAGTTGTTTACATTTTATAAACTCGTACACATATTTTTTCAAGTTAGAAATAAATGAACGAAAAAATTATTTTATACTAATAAATTTATATTAGAAATTCCGGTATTTGTGCAAATTAATGTAATCTATTGCGTAAGTCCGTTGAAAGGAAACTAATTATATATTTGCCGTACTTTATTTTTCAGTACAAAATTAAATTTTGGCTTAATGTTTGATATTTATTTATTTAAATCGACGCGAGCATAAACAGTTTATCATTTATTTTGTTTTCCTTTCATGTTTCTTGAAAAAACGTTTACAGTTGCTAAGATAAATATCAAGGTAAAAGATGGCATGACAAGTTTGTGTCTCCAGCGGCCGGCGATATTTCATTCCTCTATTGCGAAGACATGGCAGAAACTCGTCGCTGGCATGGCGGCAAGCATTGAGCGTATTGCGCCGCTGTTTTGTTAAAACTGCTTTAAACATACATAACAAAAATGGCGTTTATTTGCCGAAAAATACTCTACAAATGATTTTCTTAAACGTGTTAAAGCCTTTATTCAAAGGCATTTTTATTAGTGTTATTAACTAAAGACAGTCCTTTTTAAAAAATTTTTTTGCCTATCTGACATTTTTATAGTTTTTGGTAAGTATTTTTAACAAACTTTTCGTAGGCCCATTATACAGACAGGTGCAGTGAGTGGCTATAATCACTGGCAGCCACTTGACTTTCACAACAACACGTCCTTCGCGGACAAAGATGCAATACGAAGAGTGGTATATCGTGAAAATGTTTTGTGCCAAAAATACCCTTGAAAACACTTTAGTTTCTTGCAACATGTATGGTTGGGTGATATGTCTGACACAACTTAGCTATATGCATACCAATAAAAGGCATTAAATATTACAATAGCGGAATTCTTAATGGCTCAGTCAAATAGGGTAACAGCTCCATGTAAAAGCGACAACCAGTAATCCTTTGAAAAGCTATACGTATGTTGAAACCCAGAAAATAGTCAAGTTTTCCCGCGACCTGACCTGTATTTATTTTAATTTAAAATATCCGACATAGGCCTATACGTATATACATTATTTATTTATTTAATTTTCGTAAATCTGCTGTAATAATTAGGGTAGTACACGTTTGAAGGGGCTGTGTTGTTACTGAAACTTCTGTCTGGAGAGCTGTGTAATGCGAGTTTAAAAAATTATTCTGTAGAATTGTTATTAATTTTCTAAGTTACTTTCATTATTTTTACAGCTTTTATAACTAGAGTTGTCAGTTTTCTTTCATACGGAAACCCATTCACATTATCGATTTAGAGAAATGATTACTCAAATTTGTAAACCCATTAGTTCCAGGTAAAGTACGTTAATATTTATTTATTCACAGAAAATGGCAATGAAATTCTGATATTGTGGTTATAAAAAATTCCGGAATTTGGCAATTTAACTTAAACCGCCCAATCATTGACGAACACTAAGACATATGATGTTATTGAGTCGATGCAACGTTACTAATCTGGAGTTCAGCTTATCTTTATCTTGAAGCAGTAGACGGAGTAGCTCCTTTACAAATGTTCCAGTTAACATTTACTACAAGTCTTAATACAATTGTTTGCAAATAACTTATAAAAGGGGTGTGTGAACAGAGGCAATTGTGTAGGTAATGTAATTGTCTTTACAAAGAGAGAGAGAGAGAGTTGTGATTTTGTGTTGCAACTATTACGGGATTTATTATGTAGCCTATTTGATTGTAAATAAAATATAACGACAGGTAATCTTGTCTAGTTTACATACTGCTTTTGTCTCTCGTCGTTTCTCGGAAAGTGCGGCATTGAAGTAGGTCATATATTTCCCTCAAAATCATTCAATACCTTAGCAAACTAATTGTACATTTTTCTAGAAACCTAAAATAGTCGCGATGAAATTTCACAGCAAGGAAGACTTGTTAAAATGATTTTCCCTTTCACAATTGGATAATGGTATAATAAGCAATCTCTTGATGAATCTAGGCAACAAGCAAACCTGTAGTAAAACAAGGAACTGATTCCGTGTTACCTGGTGTGAAGAAAATCCGGCTACTCACCGACACGGAAGCCAATGACCAGTTTACTGAAGCGTGAATTTGCGTAAAAGGTGGAAGATAGCCCGCTGGTCTCTGAACCCTCTGAAATTTTCTTGCCCTTGGTTCTTACCTACAACAAATCAGAAGACATAATTAACATGTGATCCAACATTACTAAACGGAAAATAAACAAGTTTTATAGACTGTCATTGTAGGCTACAGACACTACCTTAACAAGTAGTAAATATATATATCGCACACTTATATCAATAGAAGCACAACTCCATAATATCGTTCCGAGACAATGGCATTTAAAGTTTTCGTAGAAAAAAATTAAATTTCTGTGCCATAAACTTTCACTGTAACCATAATACCGCTTTTCATGCAGGAATATTAATAATTAACATTAACCAATATGCCTACTGTTATATTATGATAGTTGTATTATTTGTGTCATGTAAATATGAACAATACATAACAATGATGAGGAATCAACTCATAAAATATAGCTATCCTGGAAGCTAAATAAATGTTGAAATAACAATTATAAAGAACATTGAAAGTCGCATTACAATAAGGCCTAACTCAAAATTACCAACTTCTGAGTTGTGCCCCAACTGAACTGGATGTCGTTTCTTTTTAGCATAAACAAAATTTATATGATCTTTGAAAGAACTGTGCAATGGGAGTTCATGACTAGATTCAGTTTCTTGGACGTACTCCATTGCAAAATTGAACGACTGTCAAAGAAAAACTTAACAAATAAAAGAAACCATAAAATAAGCAGAGTATGCTTTAGTCAGCAAGATACAAACACAACATGAAATTCCAAGATGGAATCGGGTCAAATAAAAACAAGGAACAAACAGATAATAAATGAAATTAATAACAAATCAAATAAAAAACCAAATAACATGCGACACAACGATGAGACGAAACAACACAGTAGATATCAGACACGAACAGAAAAAAATAACAAAAGAACACAACAAGTAGACGAGACAAAACGCAACAGATATCAGAAATATACAGACAAGACAAACGACACAATGAAGAGACGAAACAAAACACAGTAGTTTTCCAGACAGACAGTGTTACGACGTTTCGGGAACTGGAATCTGTTCCCGTCATCAGGTAGCTGAGCAGGATAAGTGGGCTTACCCTATATAAACCCATTGTTTTTCCAGTCTCCTCAGTCGCACTCGTGTTCCTGAACCCTGTGTGTCTACCTGATGACGGGAACAGATTCCAGTTCCCGAAACGTCGTAACACTGTCTGTCTGGAAAACTACTGTGTTTTGTTTCGTCTCTTCATTGTGTCGTTTGTCTTATCTGTATATGTCTGATATCTGTTGCGTTTTGTCTCGTCTACTTGTTGTGTTCTTTTGTTATTTTTTTCTGTTCGTGTCTGATATCTACTGTGTGTGTTGTTTCGTCTCATCGTTGTGTCGCATGTTATTTGGTTTTTTTATTTGTTATTAATTTCATTTATTATCTGTTTGTTCCTTGTTTTTATTTGACCCGATTCCATCTTGGAATTTCATGTTGTGTTTGTATCTTGCTGACTAAGCATACTCTGCTTATTTTTATGGTTTCATTTATTTGTTTAGTTTTTCTTTGACAGTCGTTCAATTTTGCAATGGAGTGCGTCCAAGAAACTGAATCTAGTCATAAACAACATTGGTTCAAGCCTCAAAGTTAACTGAGCATAACTAACTGCGAATGTTGAATGTAAAATAACTATTTTATTCAATTTACTAAAAAAGAGATAATTTTAAATAAATAAATAATTTGATGCCGTTAAAGATTGTTGGAGGCAATAAATGACACATGACCTTAGCCAACGGGAGCATACGATGTAAAATTGTGTAAATTTACACACAAAGAAATGTTTAGTAATTTATCATTTTTATGTGTAATTATAAAAAACAGATACAGTAGGCGAAATTTTACACATATGTTACTAGCAATCCAAAAACGTGTACAAATATCTTATCAAAACCCACAAATGTATAGATAAAACTTTAATAGAAGGTTGGGGTTAAAGTAAACTCTTTCAAAATAAGCGTAAAAGCATTCCGACACAGAGCAATATTATTATATGTGTTATTATAAACGCGCTATCGTTGTATTAATACAGTTGGTATACACTGTTAACACTGCAAAATGCGTGAATTTTAGTGCAGTTGTACAACGAATATGTATGAGACAAATTACACTCTTGGAAATAACAATGTCGCAAATTAATTATGTTTGATGTTTGGCCCGTATAGTAAAATAACAAGATTAAAGTATTGTGAAATGATATTAAAACTCCTGATGCGTTCAGCTAAAGTTTCATAATAATCTCTAATTTTTTTAGGTAGGGTTTTTCTAAATTACACGCGGTACTAGTTTATGTTAAGCACACACAATTAATATATTCCGTAAATTTTTGAATGAATTTCAAGCCAAGAAACGTGATGATAAGCACTTGGGTTTCGGTCTACTGGTATCAGATTCGAATTGCTGTTACAAGAGTCGCGGGTTCAAATCCCTGCGAAGTCGAGAATTATACTGTGAATACAAACCGTTGCTATTAAATGGTACAAGGCAAAGGTTTTAATTAAAATACGAAAATAAATTGTAAATGTCATGTGGGTACCAATTTATAATTGTGAAAGAAAGCGTTTTTAGGCAGGAATTTGGCTAGCATAACCTACTCTACAGTTATAGAAAATGATTTTCTGAAAAATTTTTGTTATGTTACTAAAGTGTTAAAATTCAAAAGGCACCTTCACCCTTTGAGTATGGTATGTGTTAATCAACAAAACTGCATACAGAAATACACCTTCTATGGCACGACTATTAAGTGTATAATGATTAATTTTTACTGTGTGATAATTGTAAAAACACAAACACGTGTTAGTGTAAAATTATACCATCATTATAGACACTATGCTATGACATATATTTGTATAAAATTACTCAAAACTCTTACACTGTGTGTTACGGTAATGCTGAGCTTGCAGAAAGTTTTTATAGCTTAGTTCGCGCTTGCCAATGATTAAACTCTCTACTTTGAATAGTTGCGTTAAAAATAATATAGAGCGTGTGTCCACAGTGATACAAGCTCTTTAGCCTGTAGATATTTATCTGTTGTTTGTCTACAATGAAGAGCTGAAGCAACCAAACTACGAGGGTAAATATTTTCTCAATCTCCGATGGGATGTAAAAGAAAACGAGGACGAATTTTAAAATGTCTTTACTGTTCAAAGATTTGTACGAAACGATGTGTTGACATTCTCGTAACCACTCCTTAACCGGCCAATGAACATTGCTTGGGGAAGAGGGGTGGTAAACAATAGTTGTGTGTTACGATTCGCTTCCCATCGCTTAGTGCAAATCCCTCAACCTAACTACATATTTTTGGAATTTTAAAAACATCTTGAATTTCTAAATCTTTAATTTCAAATTTCCACGTTTTTTTAAGTTAATTTTTTTTATGCATAAAACCTTGTAGCCTACATCATTATTCAGTGTGATTAATTTCAGGTCGGTAAATCAGTTGGTTTAAGTGTCGTACTTAAAACCGACCGAGACAAGCAAATTTTTACTTTTGACAATTCATTATACAAATATTAGCTACATAAAGTGACATTTAGTCATAATTTGGCTACAAAAAACCAGGAACAAATATAAAAGTAAAAACGTAATGATTAAAACTGCTGTCTACTGTGCACTTAAGGCTCTGAATAAGTCGCCATATTGGTTAATTTTGTTTTCCTATATTTAGAAGTTCTGAGAAAAATGTGAAATTTTCGTTTAAAAAACACATTCCATTTGCCTTGCGCCACAATACAGTCATGTAAGTTGAACTTTTAACGTATATTTAGGCAGAAATCAGTAATACAAATATTGAGAGTATTAAAAAAATATTGTTGGACTAATAGCGGCCTAAATGTACGTTATAATTCCAACTGACATGGTTTTACAGTAGTTCAAGGAAATACAATTTGCGCATAGTCGCAAATTTCACATGTTTTTCTCAAAATTTCATAAAGCGAAAAATAAAAGCAATACTTTTGGTGCCAGAAACCCAGCCTTAAATAAAATTTTACTTGGCTCAACAAAACAATGTGTGTGTGGCGAAATACAAATTTTTGTTACGGAAGCAACGACATTTTGTTGTTTACATTTTGTTGTCCCCAACATGTACTACTGTTCAGTATTAAAAAATAATATTCTTTGGCTTTCGTACGTTCCGCAAGAGCGAATGGACGTGAAAGATTTTGAGGCCTTGAAGAGATTTAAACCTGCAACTCAGAAATCCTCTCCTTAGAAATTATTTCTAGCGTAGGGATAAAAGAACGTTTCTGTGTATATCTTCTCTCCTTCCACTCGGTCTTGTATTTTTTATTTTTTATTTTTCTTGCGTAGAATCACGTTTACGGACTACGTGGCAGGGAATCCTGGGAAGCGAGGCAGCACAGCTGGATCCCTCCTAAAACGCGGCTGAGAAGAAGCGGGGAAGATAAACCCAAGAATCACTCCAAGAGGGGAAAGAGCAAAACTAACATCGACAGGTTTATAATGAATTCTTTTCGGCCCTCGCGGCTTCGACAAACAACTCTTCCTTTCCCTCCCGATTCAGCGCGGCGCCCGTATTGACGCGTCGACACGACTTCACGTCAAGCCGGCGCTATTTGTCTGGACCGAACTTCTTCCCGAAAGTCGGTTGAAAAGAAATCATCCAGCGCGAAGAAAATGCCTACTATTGGATCTTTCACACACCTGTATTGTGACACGAGCGCATTTGTGGATTTTCTGAGCGCTCACTGAAGGGTAGTTCCATGTAGCTACACCACACTGTTGCACAAGTATCACACGATGAGATGGAACGGGCGCGGACTACCACAATTTTTATCACCATTTATTTATTTTTTATTTGTACCAGATATTTTTTTCCTTACTTTAGACACAAAATGTAACTAAATTTGGCTCTTACGAAAATTTTTTTATCTCTCATAGTTCTCACGTAATGGCTTATTAAAGTCATATTTTGCATGTTTACGTTTTAACGACTACACTAAAACCAGCTTATATACCAAACTAAAAAAAAATCATATCGGATAAACACATTGCAGGCTACAATGACATGCTCATTAAATTAAAGAATAAAAATTATTAGAATTAAAAAAAATGCTAAAATAGAAAATATAAATTTTAAAAATTCAATAATTTTTTAAAAATACAAATGATTTTTATTTTTTTATTTTATAGGCTGGTATATCAGTTGGTTTTAGTGTAGTCGTTAAAACGGAAACATGCAAAACATGAATTTAACAACCCATTACGCGAAAACTATGAGTGATAAAAAATTTCATAAGAGTCAAATTTTGTCATATTTTGTGTCTAAAATAAGAAAAAAATATCTGGTACATATTAAAAATAAAATAATGATGGTTAAAATTGCAGTAGACCGCGCCCTTAAACTTCTTTCGTTTCTCTTGAGCAAAGCTGGAATCGAAACAATTGTAACATAGTCTTATTTTAGCATAAGATCCTTGACTTATTTTAAAATTTCGGCATGTCACTGAGCCAATAATAAATAAGCTACTGAATGTAGGACCAATCATGATGTATAAGTGTCAGCGAACAACTAAAGAGTAGCTGCTGTCTGATTGAGTATACAGCTTATACTCTGACGCTAACCTACAATTCATTAAGCCCAAGAATTTCCACAGTCTCTACTGATTAATGATTACAAGGTAGGCCGGTGTTTACTACCTTCTGTGCCAAATTTTCTCAAAAATGTTTTTCATCAGCTTGTACCAATGTCCTGTATGCATGTCTGCAGTCCTACTTCATGGTCATCGATTGTTCTGTCCCTCCTCTTGCAGTTCTACCAGCTAATCACAGACGTGCTGTCTCAGCATCCTTATTCTGATTTGCACAGTCAAATAAGAGACGTCTTTATCCAAAGACACGCCACCAATAACGATAAAGCAGAGCTACAGATATCCAGGTAAGGCATTAGAACAGGTTGGATCAAAAATCTTCTCGCGATTATCTGGCGTCCTTACATCAACGTTAACACAAAATTAGTTTTAATGAAGTTGTTCATCTGATGTCACAACACATGCAGTGTGTGCAGAGGTGGCTAGTGCCAAGTAGGGCTTCGGTTTACCAGAACTGATACACTCCTGATGCACGATGAAGACAATTGGTCATTAATAAGGACACCCGATTTTCGTGAAAGCAATTTTGCACCAAATTGTTTACGTGCCTTGCGTGCACAGCTTCAGCTATCCATATCCTTCATGGATGTCGGACAACGAGGTTCGTTATTTTACTGTGCCAATAAGTATAAGGTGACTGCGACACCGTATGTAATCGATTTGCGGGTAGGAACTCAAGATGCCAAGATATGTCCAACCACTGATCACCAGTCAGTGATGCAGTTGTGGAAATATGGCACTGAAACAAGCTAGTGTAAAATTATTTTCGCAAAAATCAGAAGTCCCTTACCATGGAAGATCTACTGTAATGACTACCGGTTGTTTTGTGACTTCTAGGTAATAAGCATCACCAGCAGACCAGTCTGTCAGTGGCTAGGATACAACACTGTACAGTTCTCGACTAATGCAGCCTTACTTGGAAACGACCCACATTCCGTAACTTGTGTGGCTCGCTCCTAGCTCGTGAGTCACAGCATCTTGTGACTCTGCTGTTGCTGTTTGTTCCAATTATCTATACAATGTACAGCCGTGGGCAAAATATTTGCTTACTTTGCAACAAACTCTAAAAAATTTGTAAAATTTACAAATATTTTCTTTGTGAAATCATTAGTTTATAAAGTTACAAAGGTAAGCTGTGTAATACTACAAAGAAATTCTTTGTACCTATATACCGACAGTTCCCGCACTGTATTTTTTTTTTAAATATGACAAGGCACTTACTTTTTTGCAGTTGTACAAACTTTTGTAAATGTTAAAAAATGTTCCTTGTAAAATTATTAGTTTATAATGTTAAAAGGGTTTTGTTTTTAAAAAAAAAGTAGAAAAAAATGTGTAGTCTACGAAAATCATAGGTTCACCGGAAATTACTTATGCGATGATGACAACCACTGGAAAGCAATTTTCTGAAATATAGGTAATGTTTGTATTAATTGCGTGCTTTAAAAGAAAAAAGTATTACTGAACTGTACATTAAAAGTATACAAATAAATAAAGACTAAACATCACAGAAGTTGCAGTGATCTAGGGGTCAGATGGTTTGGAGCTAAACGTGGGGAGAGTGGTTCGAAACTCAACACCTCACAATTTCTTTTATTTTCAAAATAATTTAATGTAAACGTCCTTTATTCAAATGTTATTTCATATATAATTGCAGTGTTAATTATAAAGTACAATAAGCATTTAAATTATTTTTTCCCTTATTGAAAGTACAACTTCAAGGCTATCCCTTGTAATTTTACACACATATACTTTGTATTTTATTACAAGGACAACCATTGTAGTTTTAGAAGGAATTTCTTTGGCAATTGGATTTCCAAAGATTTTCTTTGTAAAAGTACAACAAATGTTTACAGTGTACTCATCACGTGACATTAAGGCAGACGGCAGCGAAGCACCTTGCGCTTAGAGGCAATGAGGAATGTGGTGAGCGAGTAGTAATCGTCATTGTAACTCGAGTACTTCAAGCCCAGATCATGCTAGTCGTAATCCTATAGCGTGCAAATCACTTCTGCAACAGGATGATATTTCACGTGTCTCAGGCCAGATGTACGTAACTACAGATTCTAGAATGTACTATATCCCTTTGCCTTAAGCAGAATGATCGCCGAAGATCTGCAAATTACATTTCTATTCGTTTTAACAATTTTACTTTTCAAAGATGTTCGATACAACTCAAATCAAAAGTGGTGTCTTTAGATAACAGTTTTTCACGTTTACTAGAAAACACCGCATTTTCAGAAACAGACAACATGAAATGTTCTCATAAACTGGCCTAATTAGATTTGTGCAATAAAACAAATGAGCAAAGTTTTTGCAAAATTACATTTATTCAGAGTAAAAGCACTATATTGAAACTTTGTTTTCAACGGTTTACAACTCCCCAAATATTCACTGTTGGCTAGAAAGTGGGTACGTTTCTAATACCATCCAATGCATCAAAACATCGGCAATATTGGTAACTGTCAGTTTAGATAGACCCGTTCGCTGTAAATACAGAACAGGCGTTTACGAAAACACTCAAGGTTAACGTGATTAGGGCAGAATTTCATCTTAAGGTGTTTAAACACTAACTCAAGTTTCTTGTGTTCAAAAAATGACAAGAGCGTTTACAATCGACCTCACTATCAGCTCGTATCTAACCCCAAGCTTGGGTTCGCATATAAAACACGCAAAATGTTGCGGAACAAACACAAACAACGGGTGAAATGCTACGCATTGTGTTCAAAATTAATAATGCAGGCGCACGAAGCAAATACTGTCGCCTTGTGAAAGTGAGTTGCTGGTGCTTGAGAGGCAAATTTTACCTTCTGAGAAATACACATTATTTTATTCGGCCAAAACGTCATGAATAACAGTATTTTACTTGTACTGTGCAGTTTATCTTAGGACGTATTATAATAAGGTGTCACATCTGCTGCTAAATAAAACAGGCAAATAATAAAAATATTTGGCACGTATCACAATCCAGCCATAATAACCCTGAATTTAAAACAAGCGTTTAATCACAACCTTTCTAGCCTCTGGTCAAGTGGTTGAAACCTAACTCCGGCAGGTAACTTATCGTAATCGCCAAAGTGGGCGGTGGAAGATTCTCGCCAGGGTTGTAGACGTGCTGAGTGGACCTCGGACCACAGGTGCTGCGACCCTGCCGGGGGTGTTTGCCCCTACAAGGTGAACACGTTGCGGCAGTAAACAGGCAGTTTACAGCTGGCCGCCCACCGCGCGGCGGCCAATCACACACCGTCCCCCAGTTAATGGACATCCATAAATAAGCGACTGGAAAGTTACCGCCCTAATTAAACTGAGAGAGAAACGCCATCTCCTTCCCTTACAGGGGTTGGGCGAGGATGTGCCGGGAACCAACACGCGGTTCACCGCTGTATTAGATGAAGTGCGCCTCCAAGGTATATAGCTTGAGGTAATGATTTTTGGTGAAAAGAATTATGCAACGTTTTGTTTCAGTGCCTCGCGTGCATACCTGCAGCTCTGCTTCATGGTCAGTGATTGGCTGTTTTTAACTCTCAACATATTTCAGGATCTACCCGCAAATCGCAGACGAGTGTTGTCGCAGTGACGTTACTCTCATTGGCACAGTCAAATGAGTGACGCCTCTACACGAATGCACGATACCAATACTACTTACCAGAGCTGCAGATGTTAACGTGAAGCATTGAAACAAAATGTCGCATAATTATTTCACCAAAAATAATTGCCTCTATATATAGCCTATCCCACGTACGAATGCTTTCATATGACACTTCTGTTGGTACATAGTGAGTGAGTGAAAGATTTTGGTCAGCGCTGTACCGAATATGGCCCAGTTCTCAATATGGCCTACTAGTCGCCATTGCGTGGTAATGCCGAGATGGATGTGGGATCGATACACACTAGTCTCCAGTGTGAACATACACCATATATAAATATCTGTGTTACACATCACGCATGTGTTATATTAGTAATATAATTTATACTTAGGCATACATGAATGAAGAACCTTAAGCGGGCCATATTCGGTACACGCACCTTAAGATTATTCGGAGTAACATACAAAATGGAGTTATATTTATGAGTTCTAATGTTTAATAAATAAACTGAAATATCAGACTATGCTACTGACTTATTTATCCCCCTGTTCTTAAAGTAGGTTATCAGAGACATACAAAATACGAATGGGTAGTTGATAGGATAGACCCTACATGATAGGACTTACATACTAAAAATAAAGTTTCCTTAGTAATCAACAAATTCACATAATGAATATAAAAACCGTTCGTATTCATGATGTGTACATCGCTTACGAACCTTAAAGATTGAGAAAATGTAACGGAATTTTTGGAAACTTGGAGTAATGAATTAAAGAACATGTATAGTTACCGTTGCTAGAATAGTCCCCAAGAAGCTGGAAAACGCTTTACTCCAGATAAAAATATATTTTTCAGTGGTAAATTGGCACAATAGGATCAAGGATTACTTTGCAACTCACACAATTGTCTCATTAATGCTGTAATTAAAAGTAAAAAGCAAAATATTGATATAAAATACTTAACGTTTTAACAATACACGGAAATTTCCCAAACTCACGGGGCCATGGTTGGCGCATGGCGTAGGACACTAATTCCTACCAAAGCGATCCAGGTTCGATTCCCGGAGGGTGTCCGATTATCGGAGAAAAAATTTAATTTCAAACATCTATAAATATGTAGAGCAAAATTCTGAGTTTGAGGCAGTCTCATAGTATCACGAGTAGAATTTTCAAGCATCCAGTTAGTCACATAACCCTGAGTTGCTTGCAGATTTTTAGACATAACCTGGTGATTAGACATATCTGGTCACATGACTGATCTAACTTAACCTTACTTCAGCAAGTTACTGGATGAAATTGCCTAAATTGAACTCAGGGGTGTGTATTCCAGGGGACAGTTCTTTAGGCACATAAATTCCTCGGGAGTTTGATAATGAGGTAACATAACATTAATTTAATAAAACACGGAATGACAGCTCTTTGTAACTAAGATGAAGCTATAAAATATTCTTAAATTCCAAAATGGTGGTTGTGTTGTAGGAAAGAAAGCATGGACATTGCTGGCATGGCAACAGAAACATTACTCGAGAGGTTAGCGCCACGCCGTAAAGAGCAGCGTTAAGTTTCACTCATATCGTCCTTCACTTCAGGGCGTCGGACGCACAAAACAACTCTAAGTAGAGAAAACAAATAAAAAAAACAACACTAAGAAATTTTACTGAATTTCCTCAACAAAAACTACACAATTTGTCCATGATCAGCTCTCGTAAGTAATCAATGGTTTGTGACGATAGTGCAGACTGAAACTTCGTAAGTAGACGAAATTTTGCCTCATTATCTTAGAATTACCGGAAACAAAATATATGACAAATACTACGTTTCTATGTCGTTTTAAAATCGGATTCAAAACACGTTTTTGGAAATGCTCATATAAACTGGATTCAAGGTCTGAAGGTCGTTCACCAAAAATTGGGAGCGTTTCGGATAGAGTCGGGCGTAAAATGCCATGCAAATGCGGATCGTACTGAAAACGAATCGTAAGTAAACAAACACGTACAAATGAAAGACTGAACAAAAAGTATCATACGATCATGAGGAACAATAATTTTCTTGTATCAATTTCTTTACTTAAGCAATTTATTTTAACGCGGAGGCAAAGGAAAATAAAGAGATCACAGTATGCATTTATTTATTTCATATCAACCATCATAAATTTAAATTGCACCAACATTACCTCACTCAAATTTTTGCAGCCAACTGAAATCGACTTCTGTTAGATCCGAAGTTTGCAAGTAGACGGGTATCGTACTTAGTCGGGATTCAAAACCCAAATCGTTTTCAAAACGATATAGAAACGTAATAATATTAACGAAGAGAGGGACACCAAAAAACTAGGGATTTTATATTATTATTTAGTCAAAGGATAAACCGATGAGTAGTACTGCCAGAAACCGAAGTTCCAAAGAGACCAGAAACCATGTGTGGGCTGAAGAAAAGAAGAGAGGCCAAGAAGAAAAAAAGAACAACATGGAATATCGGAAATGCAAATCATCATAAATAATGACAGTGCGTGATCCAACAGGATCCATAGGCGCGTTCATTCAAATTTTCGAAGATAGCAGGATGATACGAAACGAAAAAAAATTACACGAATTCATTGGAGTGTTTTCGGTTGGAACTGGGTGCTGGGAAATTCGACATTATTGTTCCATTTGTTTATTAAAACGGAGTGTGCTGCTGCCGTAGCCGCATCGCTAATGACGCGCCACGCACTCTCCGGGGCCGACGACGACGCCAGGCCTGTAATGGCCAATTGGAAGCAAGCGGTCGCCCGCTCGTCAGTGGAGGCGGCAGTAACGAGGTCGACTGCCGCCGTGCCAATTAGAGGACTGTCCGCGCGCGTCACGCCAACATTATATGCCCGGCCCTTTTTACTCCCCACTGCGCCAAATGTCAGAATGATGATTCGCTTCGCTGAGACAAGTGGGTATGTTTGCAAAGGCGGGTGGTGTGGCTATTACGGCCACGAAATTTTCACGGAAAGAACTTTGCCGCAGTTTGTTTCAAGGTCTTACGTGCACACCTGCAGTTGTGCTTCATAGTAAGTGATTGGATGATTTAAGACTGCTCTCCACCGAAATATTCGTATTTTTTTTTTTAATTGTGCCAAACACTCTCCAACTCTTACACATCGTATTAATCGTAATTTCCCACAAACGAAACATTTTTAGGCACCATAGTTGTCGTACGAGCGCGTGTAAAAGTAGTGATTTGACCATTATCGCTACTTACCGAAAGTAAAAACTGCCGAAACGATACGAAATAAATTATTTTGAGTAAAAGTAATTGTATGTATTAAGCTACAGGATGATACAATTGCTATTCCAAGTTAAAATTATATTTTTACAAAATACAGGTATTCAAAGTTATACAAAAATTTAGACATGTTTACACACAAAAACGTGTTACGTGAAATTAGGCCTACAAATATGTAATTCTGTAGTTTAATGCGTTTACTTTCACTCAAAATTATTTCATTCACATAGTTTCAATAGTTTTTACACTGGGTTAGTAGGAAAATGGTAGAACAGGTATTTTTACGTCAGCTTGTATGAAGTCTATGTACCCGAAAAATGATTTTTGTGGGCAATTACTCTCAATGCAATGTGTAAGCGTTGTATAGTATTTGTTACAATTATAAATTTACGAATTTCTTGGGCCCTCCCAATTTTGATGCGTTTGTGTATGTGAGGCATGAGCGGTAAGAATGTCGTTGATTGACGTATGTAACACATTATCGCCTCTCCGCCCAAGCCACTCAGATGGCGTGCAGTGCTTTCCTATTATCCTTTTTCCTATGAGACTTAAAGCAGTGACCATATAATTTTATGACTAGCATAGTTCAAAATCTAACGCTTGTTTCTACAGTTGTGTTTTTTCGAATCTGGTTCTTATTTTTCTAGAAGCGGCAGCATGAAAATGCCATTTTCAGCAATTTTGAGTGGTGAGAAAATAATATTTCTAATAAACGGGCCATATTTTTTTAAACTATAGCAACATGGTTTGAAGTGCGTGTTTTGTTAGTAGACATACGAATAAAATACGCGTTAAATAGTTTCGTCGAAAAGAGAATAGTCGTAACTCGCTGCAACGCATTTGAAGTGAAGGTAAGGAGGCCCCTTTAACACTCGCGTGTCTTCTGGTTCAACCACGCATCACAGAAGTGTGATATAGCAGCAGTAACTGTATTACTTTATTGCGACTGACACAGTCACGTGAGAGATATCACTTCGCAAAGACACGCTGACAACAACCATGCAGCAGAGCTGCATATCGTCACCTTAATAGTGTACAACTTTATCATAAATGAAATTTTCATACCTACTTTTAACAATATTTCTTTGTAAATACCTTATTGTGATGGTTTAAAAGGGCTCGAATGTCCAATCTTCATAATATGGAGTTACGAGCTTTTACTATTAAGGTAATGTACGTAAGGCACTGAAACAAACAGGTGCGAAAATGTTACACTGATTTATTTGCTGGGATATAGTCCTGACAAAAATTCTAAGAAATACTGTAAAGGTGCAGTGAAAACATACGTTCACGATCCTACAGTTAACTATTTTTACGTCGCGTTAAGAAAAAATAATGAAAGTACAACACCACGCTGTGTACGACATAATGGCGAGTCAGCCTTACATTCTCCTTGGCCAGACCGACTTCTGTACTGCAAGCCGACATACGTACATCGTTCATTCGACTAACTACGTCATCTCTAAAATATTGCAATATACGCTAAATGTAAATATAAATTGTATTCCGTTTCCTGAAAATAAACTCGTTATGTACTGTACATATTCCAGTATACGATTTTCAATATTTTAGTTGCTGTTCATAATTTACAGAACTATTTGTACAACGTCAATACCAACCCAACCTTCCTCCAACTATTGTACCACAGACGTGTTTAACACACTTTTAAAACAAATACTACTAATTATTTTTGCATTCGTGGACGCGCAATAATACAAAATAATTTTTATTTATTTATCTCACCAAATTGCTTTTTGTTTTATTTGCTTACATTGTCGCACGTCATTAACGGAAATATTCCTAGTAATTTTTTTCAACTGTTCATTTCTAAAAGCATCAACATAACGTGCGACGCCTTTACAGTTGCCGTACCCGCAGAAAACCACACATTCTCTCGCAATAGCGATAATTCCTTTCAAACGGTTCCGTTTATAATACATCCCTCTCGCAAGGAATGTTCAAAGATCACATTAATGCCAGAATGTCAGTTTTTCTAAAGGCCGAACTTACGTGTTTAACGGTTGTTCCGATTATAAGCATCAAAATACTGTGTTTTGAATTCGTATTTTTATATACTCCTCCCACAAGAATGATTACTCTTCAGTAGTTAATACGAAAAAAAAGTGCGACGATTTATTAAAATCCGTAACGTAATGTTTCGGGCATCCGGATAGCCTCCGGGGACTAAACCATTTCGCTCGCTTGTTTCTTACTGAAAATGGCTGCGGTTCCCTGTCGTTTGTCTCTTCTGTACTTCTGGATGATAAGAACAGCTGACTCTTACGCCTTCTGATGAATATCTTCCCCTTGCTTTATCCATTAGTTCATATAGACGTTTATTGCTAGCTTCTTCATCGCTTTCTACATTATTTATCGCTGTCTTTCTCGTTCGTGTGAGCCATATTTCCGAAGTTCTCTGGCCGCAGTATCCTACAATTTCACGGTTGAGAATGTTTCTCGCTATGAGTTGTTCAAAGCCGTCTTTGCCACCTTCGCCCCATTAACTCGTTCGCTCACTGCTGCAGAAGCCTACGCACATGCTTTAAATGTTCAACTTATACCTTCCTCGCTGTAATCGTAGAAGAATAATTATGACGGTGAAAGTATTCTAGATGGATAATGATCATTTTCCTTGTACCTTATAACATCAAACTAGGGAAAAAAAATTCACGAGTTCAGTCTCCTGCATGTTAAAATCCTCTATTCCAGTGGTTCCCAACCTAGGGGCGATCGCCCCCAAGTGAGCGGTTTGGGTTATCAGAGGGGTAATAAATAAGTGGGGGACGATTGGGGGGCGATGAGTATTTAAAGATCGGCAGCCAAGGTTGTGTAAAGTTTAATGTAGTGCATTGTTGTAATGTCGATGTCATAGGATCGATAGATGGTATATTTCTGATTACAGAATTACGGGTACTGAATGCTCCACTGCAATACTGTACAGTAGAACTTATACGGTAGAAGTTGATGGGTAGCATGAGTCACTGGCTATTCTCATCTGGCGAGTTCATTGCACTCACCCCTCTCCAGTCACCTCCTGTTGCTCAGCGCAGCCAGTGAGCGGCGCTCCATGTGTCAGGGTTCTCCTCACTCTTCACAGCACACTTGCCATTGACCTATATTCGTCTTCAGTCTTCGCTAGCCTTTGTGTGGCCTACCATCAGTTATTGTGCATGTCTTTTCTGCTTTTGTGCGTTTGTGTTAAAAGTGTAGAAGCTCCTGCATAATGAATTCAAAAAGAAGCGTCGTCAATACTCAGCTGAGTATTTAAAATTCGGTTTTATCGCGTCACCGCAAAATGTACAGTTTCCACATTGTTTTTTGTGCAATAACACATTTACTAGTAATGAAGCCATGAAGCCTTCGCGAATGAAAGATCATTTATCGAGAGTACACAGTGACAAGGTGAGTAAAGAACTCAGTTATTTTCAACACCTTAAAGCTAAAGCTGATAAACGGCCTAATGTGAGTGAATTATTTAAAAAACGAACAACCGATCTTGATAAGGGTCTTCTTGCTTCTCACGAGGTATCTTTATTGATCGTAAAAGTGATAAACCACACACAATTGGTGAAACTCTTGTTTTACCGGCTACAAAAAAAATAGTTGGAATCATGCTAGGCGAGGGCCCTAGTAATAAGATAAGTCAATTGGTTCCTTTGAGCAACAATACTGTTTCCAGGCGAATCGACGAAATGGCCACAGATGTTGAATCCAAACTCACCAATTTGTAGAAGAAAAGTAAATTTGCATTGCAGATTGATGAATCAACTGTGGTTGATAACAAAGCAATTTCATTAACTTACGTGAGGTTTATCAATAAAGAAAAGGAAATTACAGAGGAAATGTTGTTTGCTAGAACTTTGAACACTGATACGAAGGGATCGTCGATTTTAAAGTAGTACAAGATTATTTTGAGGAAAAAGAGATTCCCCTAACAAACGTGAGCGCTTGCGCAACAGACTGTGCTCCTGCCATGTCAGGTCGTCATGCTGGGTTTCTAGCCCACCTTAATAGAGAAGAGCCAAATGTCATCACTATTCACTGTGTCATTAATCGTCAACACTTAGCTGCGAAAAAAATTGGGTGGTGTCCTGAATGAAACTCAACAACTGGTTATTACTGGTGTCAACAAGATCAAAGCTAATTCCCTCAATGACCGTCTTTTCCGACAACGTTGCCATGAAAGTGATGAGGAATTTGAACGCTTGCTTCTACATACAGCTGTGAGGTGGCTTTACAAAGGAAACTGTTTGCGCCGTTTCTTCGAATTGTTTGACACAGTTACAGAGTTTCTCGACGCGTCTGTTCCTGTTTTAAGTGAGAATTTGAAGCAACGTAAGTTGGAACTAGCGTACCTTACAGATATTTTTGAAAAAATTAACGAAGTCAATGTAAGGCTTCAAGGAAACAAGATTAACCTTATCTAGGCCAAAGGAATTATTTCATCATTCATCGCCAAGTTTGATATTCACAAGGTAAATATTGGCCGTAAAGAGTTGATTCAGTTTCTGACCCTTAAAATGTGTTCAGTGTCAGATAACAAGACCCCCTGAACTCCTAGAAAACAAAATCCTAATTTTTACTGTTCGCCTTGATCAGTTGAAAACTGACATGGAATCCAGATTTGAAGATTTGACGAAGTTACAAATTCTGGATTGGATTATAGATCCATTCTCGTTTGAAGCTGTGGATAAGCTTGATAACTCTTTGTAGACAGAGTTTCTAGACCTGAAGTATGACTGTGAGGCGAGAATCATTTTCAAGCAGAGCGGTTACGAGTTAGCTTGGGTGAAGCTTATGGACACCTATCCACAACTGTGGGGAAAAACTGAACCGTTTCTCATCTCGTTTCCGTCAACATATTTAGTTGAAAAAGGATTTAGTTCTGTTGTCCAGCTCCTCACAAAACAGAGAAATAAGTTGGACATTTGCCTTAAAGGAGACTTGCGCCTGAACTTGACGAATATAAAGCCGGATATTCAAGCTTTAACTGAAATACACCAAGCACAGGGCAGCCACTGAAAAAGTACAGTAAAATAATAACAAGGTTTTCAAACTTTCATTTATTTTTCAAATGTTAACTGCAAACTTTCTTAATTTTTCCAGATTCCAATTTCAAAATGAAAACATGTACTCCTGTTTTTTAAATGTACATCAGTGATATTAGTTCATTATTTTTGTTCTTTAAAAATGTGTGTAAAATTTGCGTTTGAATCTTTTTATAACTTATTTTATTTAAGAGTGACAGGGTAAAACTGCATTGGTTGTTTTTACATGCGACAGTAAAATTGTTTAAGAAGATAATAAAACTACTTTATTATTTACAATTGCAATTTAGTTCAAAATATAATAAGGTATACATTGAAAATTAAAAGGGGGGCGATAGGTGTTAGTCAACTTCTAGAAAGGGGCGGTGGGCCACAAAAGGTTGGGAACCACTGCTCTATCCTATATTCCCACGATCCATCGATTCCTCCATTGTCTGCTAATGGACAAATGGTTTGGGCATGAGTAAGCCTATAACATGACAGTGAATTCTATCATAGGTCGTCGAACTCACGAATGTTTTTCTTTCCCTAATGCTAACCGTTCTCAATCAGGGTAAATTTTACTTTCAGGTTAGATTACTCAGTTATTTGCACACTATGTTAGCTGACGTTGTTCGGTTGGCTACAGCTGTATCGGAAGTTACGATCACACGAAGCTTCGTAATTCCATCACTGGAGATTTTCTGTTGGTACGCCATATTTCTTATATCTAGAGCCATGAACTTTTCGCGAGAAAAATGTTGCCCCAGTTTGTTTCAGTTCCACGCGTTCAAATCTGCAGCTTTGCTTCGTGGTTATTGGCAGCATGTATTTGGTAAAGTAACATCTCTCATTAAACTTCACCAATCAGAATTAGGTCACTGCGACACCACGTGTCTATGATTTACGAATAGACCTCAAGACACGCGAGAGTTAAAACATCAAATCACTGACTATGAAGCACAACTGCATACGTGTACGTAAGACATTGAAAAATACTTCTTTTAGCGAAAAGTTCATGCTACTACTTATGCCTCTGTTTTCTACGTTCGCTTTCGTCTTAGACGTGCCACTTCAACCGATGTCAGATCATACACGTCTACACGTTAAGGGTGTTCACCTAGTAAAAATTCAAAATTTTAAATGACGTAGAATTAGTTTAACAACCGTTACTTTTGACTATATTTTTCCAATTGTGAAATTTTTTTTTAGCTCCCATAGTCTTCCCATATCGATTTGTCCAAGTAAAAATGTTCACGTTATGGGAGCATAGAAATAACAAAAGCAAACTGATTTAGTCGAATGAAACAATTTACACTGAAATTAGGTATTGTGGGCCATAGGCTAAAAGATTTAAAAATACACAACAAAGTCCATTTGTATTTTGTTTAAATTTCCATAAATAAAAAACATTATCGTTATTTTCAGATTTGTTTTAATACAAAGATATTCATCTTATGATTTTCAATGCTTTAGCATACGGTATATAATAAATATTTTCAGTGTTAATTATTTTATTCACATAAGTCAGTTGGTTTTCGTTCTATCCCGTAACTTTCACATTTTGACTTTGGCAAGTCGCTATGAGAAGACTATGAGAGATAAAAAATTTTCACAAGTGTAAAAATGTAGTCAGAAGTAACGTCTATAAAACTAACACTATGTCGCGTAAATATACAACTATGCATATTTGCCTCGTGAATGCCCGTGTTTGTTCTTATGGGGGCGGTTAACCTCAGTTTTCAACGTCTTTTTATATTCCTATCAGACGTTTTTTTTCTTATTTTAGACATAACTTGTGACTAATTCTTCCTCTTAGGAAATTTGTGAATCTCGTAGTTTTTGCGTAATGAGTCGTAAATGTCAAAATTTGCTCTTTACGGTTTTATGCACGTCACTAAAACCAACTGACATACCAAACCGAAAAAAATGTACAGTGTATAACAATGTTGTAGGCTAAGACCTGACACATATAAAAACAAAAATTATATATTTTTGTATTTTTTAAAAAAATTTTGCTGTTTTTAAAGATTCATTTTAAAATTTAGCATTTTATATCAAATAAGTTACAGAAATATTTTATTTCTATTTTTTTTTGTATCTATGTATGCCAATTCATAGCCAATAACATTGTTATACACTGTGAATTTTTTTCGGTTTGGTGTGTCAGTTGGTTTTAGTGGCGTGCATAAAACCATAAAGTGCAAATTTTGATGTTTACGACTCATTACGCAAAAACTATGAGATATACACAAATTTCCTTAGATGAAGATTTAGTTACAATTTGTGTTTAAAATAAGAAAAAAAATATCTGGTAGAAATATGAAAATTAAAAAAAGACGTTGAAAATTGAGGTGTAATGTGTCACGCGAATTTTTATTTTACGCGAAACAGCGTAACTTATTCATCTTACGTTTATCTACGAAAAGAACACACACTTGAAACTACCCTTCTATAACTTTAACAATTCAGCACGCTTGTAAAGAACATGATTTTTGGGCCTCGCGAAATGGCTACAAATAGTTATTTTTTTAGACTTAACTCCGAAAATACCCCCTGAATTTGTAAAGTGTAAAAGGAGAGGTGTGCGTTGGTCTTTACTTCATATTACACAAATATAGAATTTTAGGGTCATCGATTAAAATTCCATTGGAAAAAGACAACTAGGAAAAGCTTGTACGCCCGTTTCGCGCTGTGAATAGAGGCAAGATGCTTCCAGTCGAGGTGACACTCTGGATCTTATCGTTCCGCTAAGTTCCTACGCGGTAATTTGAACTTGGTATAGGTAGTTAAACATTTCACGGTACCACATGGTTTGTAAGTATAGCGAACAACTTTATATACAATTATATTTAAAAACGTACAAAAAGCTTTAAATAACTGTTTAAAAAAGTGTGAACACAATTACTTTGGAACTCAATTGCATCGACTTTGGTAGAGTGCTGGTTAAGAGAAGTTCTTGTCAAATACATTAACAGTGATGTAGCGTTTCACGTTTGTTATATTTTACGCAAAATTGAAGAAATTATTCTCATTAGATTTTTTAAAAATGAAAACACACTTTAAACCACGTTACAATGTTTTTAAAAATAGATATCACGCCTGATCGAAACCAGTTTTAAGGACCCTAACATAGCTTAGAACGGCATTTTCATACTGTTGTATCTATACAATACTTATCTGTTTCGTAAAACACAAATAATTATTCATTTTACTTCACGGCATACTTTTCACATTTAAAATTATCGGGTCACTCCTTTAAAAGTCCCATGGGAAAAAATATTACAACAAAAAAAACTATAGGTGCCACACGGTAAATTACACCTTATATAGGCCTAAATACACATTTTCACGAACTATAGAGAAATTTTTACTTTTAGTTACTTGAAATAGTTAAAAATAAATAGATTTTCGTTTAGTTATTTCATTTCAAAAAAAAATATATTTACTATTAATGTAATAGCTTCAGCGCCATTTTTTCAACAGTTTCGTTTCTTAAATGCAAATGAACCACGCGCTATCTGTCAATTTAGTATTCCGCGCTTATGAGTGTGCCGGTTGCAAATTTCATAGTTTGACTCGTGGGAACAGCGGAGCGATAAGAACCAGAGTACAACGCTTTACGAGAGACACATCACCTCTGTTCACAGCGCGCCAAAATGGCGGCAAAGGTTTTTGTTGTAACCTTTTCCATACGGGACTTTAAGCGGTGACCCTAAAGTTTTATTTTAAGCTAGTCTAAAGTAAATGCCAACGCACGCAACTCGTTTTGCACTATATGAATTCAGGTGGTATTTTTCTGAGTTACAGCAGTCTGACAGAAGTCTTTAAAATTCTGTTTCTGAAAACCGTGAAAATTGTTTTTTAAAATGATAGAAACGTAGTTTAAAGTACGATATTTTCGTAGATAACCTTAATATGGATAAGTTAAGGGTTTTGCGTAAAAAAATAATACACGTGACTCGCTGCAACACCGTCTATGTGCTAGGCCAGGGCTTTTCTTAAAGGCAGTAACACCACAGAATAAATAAAAAGTAAGTAGCTTTATTTATTTATTTATTTATTTATTTGCGACTTATTTTAACAGTGGCGATGTTAAGGTGTAACCACCTTGTCTTAAACTTAACCACTGAAAAGAAAAATTTCAATTACAACAGAACATTAAAAGTTCATTGAGAAAAGAATAATGAGAGACGAAAATAAAATATAAAATTACAATAAGCA
Source organism: Medauroidea extradentata (assembly GCA_003012365.1). NCBI lineage: Eukaryota > Metazoa > Arthropoda > Insecta > Phasmatodea > Phasmatidae > Medauroidea > Medauroidea extradentata. The sequence goes on along the minus strand of PNEQ01085870.1, from coordinate 81,580 downwards.
TGAATATTACCATACAGCAAATAAATTATTCCCTGATTAATAATGAATTGAGACAAAATAATATAAAATTGTGGTGGGAGTACAGAATATTAATACATGAACATTTATGAAATAAATAGGAAAGATGGATAAACTGGATATGTTCGACTACACAAATAAAGAATAAGATAGCTAAAGTTATAATTTAACTAATTATCTCACAGGGAGACTCTGGGAAATATATCGTTTACTAAGTAAATCTTGTGGGAACTGCGGTAATATTCTTGACACGTAAATATTTCTAGTGTATGTCCCTCACCTTTCTTTGTCGCCTCCAGTGGGTAAATAAATGCATCTCGAGGATTTACATCAACGTAAACTATAACCACAGCTATGTTTGAATTCAATAAAACGTGCGTTAGTTTCATGCCATTGACACCTTCACAACCGATCACTCATAATGTCGCCTTCTTGTGAAATGTGAAGTTATTAATTCTAATAGCCCTGTGTCCCATAACCTGAGAAGGGCATACGAAAAAAATATAATGTGATATTTTCACACACTATTCAGCGAAGGTCATTAGAAAACTTTTATTAACATTTCGATATTAGTTTTATAGATTGTGGATTCAAACCCTAGCTTTGAATTTGGACAACGACCGTGTGAAATCATGACCTTGACACGAAGCGCGCGAAGTCAGTAAAGAAAAACTATTAGTTGGTGTTTTGGACACACTACAGGTTACGAAAATTAAATTAATTATAGAACAGGTCTTGTGAAAACCAAACTTAAAAAAAAAATAATTTTTGTATTCCATGTTGCATGATTTAAAAGCTAGAGAGGTCACTATTTAAAATAAGAACGTAGGATGAAAATCAGTTTGCCGCAGTGATGAAATCGTTTTCTACTCGCTGATAGTCACCTGTCTGGTTATTGTCTCATTCCTAGACAACAGGAGACTTAAAATTAAATTAACAGCATTATTAATTTGATTTGTTTAATAATAAACGTAATGATAAAGTAAATGTCGGAGTAAATGTTTAATCCTTCTTGGCTACGTAATATAAGTTTGATAAGGTTTGTTGTCAATGAATCTGCAGGAACAATGTAAAAATTAGCTTGTTTATTGGACAGGTTACGTGTTCTTTAACAGCTTCACATCCTTGGTAGAGTTACACGAGGAAAATGGTAAGGAATTGGCCCTGGCGTGTAGTAAGGAACAATCTCAGGACTTGCCGAAAGTGATTTCTAAAACACTGCGCACCTGTAGGGTAGGATGAAGTGTAGTTCGCGTACCTGGGTCGCCCTTACCGCTTCCGAACATCTAGGCCTCGGACGCGCCAAATACGTCCAGTCATACGACCACAATTAATTCAGTACGATCAACTGAAAGAAAAAAAAGTTAAAAAGTATTTTCAACAATTAATTGAATGTATCTTGGCAGAGTACGTAGCATAAACAATAAACAATAAATGTTCTTCAATAAATCTGAGACATGTATGCCATTAAATGAAAGTAAAGCTTAAAATGTAATCAACTCTAACGGGCCCTTATTCTAGGATTTCGTTGCCTAAACGATTAAACAAGCCATGTAAACAGAAAATTGCCATCGAAAAATGAATTTGGCGTGAAGTTTCTTTCTTACCTTTACTTCATTATGTGGACTAGAATAATGCTATCATAATTGTTTACTAGGTAACATCGCAAATAAAATAAAACGCGTCTCAAAATACGTACAAACTAATTGAAACACTCTAAGGAATGAACTTGAAGTCTGGATACGAGTCTCTCATTTATTTCTTTGTGCATTCAGAATTTTATCTTCGTCTTCTGGAAGACATTTCGTTAATTGATTTTCTGCAGAGAATTTATTAGTATTTCTGGAGTCGTGACGTAACAGTTATGCAGATGTTAATTATATATTTTTTAATCTGTTCATACGTCCTGCAAATATACATCATGTTACGGAACGTTACAATATTTACTATTAATAAATAGCGCAAACGTCAAACAAAAATAAATAAATAATATATAATAATTAAGATTTTAGTAATAGCAAAAACAAGTTCCAACCGTTGGATAAACTTAACATTGACTAGAAATATGTACAATTTACTACATATAGAATTATATTATTTTGCTTGGTTTTAAATTTATTTTAACTGAGTTTTAAATGTGCAGCTATAGGCTACGGCAAAAAAAATAGTAACGTTTCCTTTCCCAGCAGAGGTGTGATATTGTCTAACATTAACTGACAACTGTTTATATCTTAGTGGCGTACCAATTAAAGGCATACGTTTAATACGTATAACATTATGGCCGACACCTGTTCAGACTAAAGTGAGAACATTTTAAATACCTGTTTCTTTCCTTAAAATTATTGGGTCACCGCTTAAAGTCCCTATAGGGAAAAGACTACTGCGAAAACACTGCACACTAATTGAGAGCGCTGCGAATAGAGGCGCTATGTTTCACGACGATCGTGATACCCTGGTTGTTAACGCTCCGCTGTTACCACGTCGTCAAAGGCAATCAAATTAAAAAGACATATTTTAAGTTTTCGCGTTTACGACTTCACTTAAATGTGTGTCAGTGGTTGGGGTGTATGAAAGGGATGAAAGGTAAATTCTGAAATGTTACGAATAAGTACAATTTAGGCCTACTGTGTGTTTGGAAGATAACTTTTTATATTGGTTCATAGTTATGTCTAAGCTCCGCGGATCTCTTAACAAATTCATATTAACATCTTAAGATATTTGCAAGAGATATCTCGGATTGTTAATTAGCAGAAAATGTGAATAAAAATTAATAAAAATTAATTTTTTTTAAAAATTTATATGACTACATTTATTACCTAAAAACCCATAATAATTGTTTAATGTGTTTAAAAACCTTGAATACTTTTTGAAAAAAAAAACCCCTGACACTGAAGGGGTTAAAGATGTTCAGGTACGTATAGACGTACTGTTACACGGAGTGTAAAGATGTTACGGTCATCGACACGTTCTAAGCAAACTAAATTGGTTTCGTAACTAAAAATCAGTACGACTGTAAACCATAAAGACTGTCCTTCTAAACTTTACTTCAATACAAACCATTTCAGTAATACGATTGCCAGTGAAATGCGCATAATGAAGAAAGTGACAAATGGGATAACTATTACCCGAAACCTTGGATCAACTACATATATGAAGTGTGATCACAATATTTCGCTTATGTGAACAAACACGTCAAATGTAAACACATAAAATAATTGTTTAACCATTCTAATGAGTTTCTTTGGCATTAATTTATGTTTCGCGTGTGGTTACAAAGCCAATCTATAATTATTTGATTTTAGTGGTTCTGTGATAACATCGAACAAAGTTAATATTAAACGTAAATAAAGAACGATAGACAGTAATATTGTGAAAATATAAACTTCGCGATTTATTTTAAGTGCTTACAAATAAGAGATAAAATTGAATGTTGCTCAGTTAATTAATTATAACGTTCGGCAACATATCCTGACTTTTATACAGCGTCTTACTCACATGCATAACATACGCCAAAAAAAATAACACCAAAGTCAATGAAATTTGAGTATATTTTTAAAACTACAGACGCTTGTAAGTTACTTGATACATAAACCCAATACAAATAAGGTGGCGTGAGTACTGTAAATAGTAATGAAACAAAAATTTTACTACATTATTCTGATTATCAATTGGATTTTATGACTTCTGCAGGGATATATTTGGTATATATCTAAGCCTTCCTTGCCATATTTGTCGCATTAAAATCCAACTGAGAGTATCTCGTGAAACTCGTGTTATAGCATTGTGCCACAGCCATTAACACTTAAAACCACAAACTGTCATGTCAAGATGTGACTTGACCTGTCACTAGATTGTACGTAACCTAATTCGTTCTATTGCGTACACACACGTAACTATTTAACTAAGACCACAAAGTATTTTGAAAGGCAGCTAGTGAATGCTACACATGTTTTATAAGTTATTACGAATTAATTTGTTTAAATTCAGGCAAAATCAGTAGTTAAATTATTCAGTAGTATTTATATACCTGGCTTTTGGGACGTCATAGAAAGTATATCAGATGAACCTCGACGAAATTGCCTCTTACTAACTTAATTAAGAAATACGACTTGTATCATCAAGCTGTTCGAACAAGGTACTGAGCATTTCAAACTGGATTAAATTTTCTCGTTTAAGATCTTTGATGCTTTCTTTCCTTAACAGATTTTTATGCTAACATGGTTTTGGAATCAGCTAAAGAAGTTATTATTTTTCAGTTATACGTAAGCATATTTTATACAATCATACTAGTAAATAAAAAGTTCAATTGTGCAGGTGTTTTTTTTTTCTGAAACTAAGTGAACAAACGCAGAATACTGTTTTCGATTACATTTTCCACTTTTTAGTACGATGTAGCCGGAAGCATTATTTTCATATTCAGCAGAATAAGATGAATACACATGTGAAGTAACCGTTAATCGTTGGCAAATTGCAGTGAGTATTGTATAAAAGACGGTATAAATTTGGTAGACTGAAATATTTTAACATGGATTGTTTTCAAATAACCTCGACATACGTCGCCTGAATTTATTCATTGCTCTATGGTTTTACGCTCTTTCGGGTGTAAATGCCATATATCACGAATTTTTTTGTCACTGAGAGTAGTAACTTCGATACACAATTTAATGAAACACTCAATGAATAACGTGTTTAAATGTATTGAAATTTATTCCAGAATATTCATAGTGATATGTTATTAAATAATCAAGAACGTTTATAAATATAATATTACGTACCAAAGAAGTTATTCGCTGTATTCGAAGTACTTGCCTACAAAATTATGATTTTTAAATTGTGTTCTACAATAATTTCATAAAATTTACATGATTTATAAATAATCAGCCTTTAATATATCCCAGCATTACGTAATTTAAGTGGTGTGCTTTCTTGTGTAATTACTTTGGCTAATCCAAGGTTTTCAATAAACAGAATGCACATTCTAATAGCACATTTCGATAGAGGTACGTTAAGCAGTTTAAGACTGTGCGTGTTAGACAAGACTCACTGTTGCCAGATCGCTTCAGTCGTGTTGCCGAAGCGGGGACATTTGGCTGGTTCGTCGATGCTTACAAAAGACACCCTCGCAATCCCCTCCACCCCCCGAACCACCCGTGCATTTCAATTTCAGCGAGACAAATGGTACCGTATCTTCTTCTTCGGGGGCCCCCTTCCAATTTACTTCGAGGCGTGCAGCTACGGACGAATGTAAATTCGGCACTTGGCATTCGCGGCGTGTAATAAACACGTTGCTTCTCGTCTTTCGACCGAAGGTGCAATCAAGGCTTGCGTCTAAAAGCTCCCATTCCGTTGCCTCACGTTGCGTGTTTGTTATCGAGGTCAACTATCTGCTTCTTGATTAAGCTTCATGTTCCGCATGCGAATTGTCCACTAACAAAGCCCGAAGGGAAAAAATTTAAAATTCTGTTTTCTATTAAATTAACCAACAATTATTTTCTTCGGCGCTGTGGTAGAATTATAGTTTGTCACGGAACTTAAAAAATTAACTACGTCTCTCAGGATAGTATTGGTTTACTGTTAACTCGAGTTACCTCCGTTTAGATTTTTTCCTTTGTATCAGTCAAGTACGATTTTACTCATGCTGAGTCTCAATTCATCAAAAGGGTGCTCTTTCGTGCCCTCGCTCTCGCAAATACGTCACAACTGCGTCAGAGAGAGCACTCTCTGACAATCTCAATTGTTCGCCGAAAGTACGAAAGAGCGAGAGAACGAAATTGTATACTCGCTCTCGCTCTCTCGTGCTCGACGTACGTCACATTGATTACAGCTATAGTTTGAGGTTAATAAAGAAACGTTCACCATATGTTTTAAATATTTCATTATTTATACATAAATAATTATTCCAAGTGAACAGTTACTTAAGGAGAGAAATTAAGTTAGTATTTTTCGCCCTAATATGCATTTAAATTCTCAAAATAAAAAAATTGTCATCGTCTATGACCAGATATTCTGCGCTTGAAATACGACGATGGGTATAAAAATTATTATTTGAATTGCCCACAAATGCATTTAATATGTTTATAACTTCTATTAATATAATTGATGACTTGTAACCTTTGCATTGTTGAGAGCATCGTCCCAATTGGAGGGAGCGAGAACACCAGAGAGCAAACAAGAACTCTCTCTCTCTCTTTTGTTACGCGAAAGAGTACTCTCTCAACAGAGTAATTTTAAATTGAGACAGGGCCTCAGTATGCATGTATCAAGCGAGGCAAGTTCTTTCTTCGCTACGCTGCGAAAATTTAAATAATCTATGTGGAATCGAATAATATTCTAGTCGTGCCAATTTAAAGCTTTATGTTACTACTCATAGCCCACATTTAAATAACATTTTAAAAGTTTTTTTAAATATTACCTTTATTACTAACTGTTGCCTGCGACTTCGTTCCTGAAGTTTGAAATGCCACTCTGAGAAATAAAGTGTTTGAGTTTTAATTATGTTTATTGAATTGCATTTAGATACACTATATATATATATATATATATATATATATATATATATATATATATATATATATATATATATATATGTGTGTGTGTGTGTGTGTGTGTGTGTGTGTGTGTTTCATTTTTCCGTATGGTGCGTACACGAATAAAACAGAATGTTTATGAACGTGAGTAGGCCACGTACAGCTGCGCATGTGAGTAGCGTGGATTTTCACAATTTTATGAAGTCCATACAACTACTCACCATTGTATCATCACAAACAGTTGAAAGTTATTCGAACGTATACGGTACAAACAAACAATCATGTTGATACATATAGATATATAAAAATCTATTTCAATGTCTTTTGAATATAAAATTTCAAAATAATTAACAAATTTAACTTTCATAAATTCTAATAAAAGTTCTCTTATAAAAAAATTCCAGCAATTCAAATTTCGTGTAAGTAATAATACCCATACTGAAAATATCAAACGTTAAAATTACTGGAACAATTTTTTCAGGAACGTAACATTTTTGAAAATTGTAAATAGTGCAAAATGGTGGTAGGGGTCATTAATAAACGTTTTAGAAAATTTCGGAAAATAAAATACTCTCACTAAATTTTTTGCGTACCCCGTTCTGTCCACCTGTAAATAACCCCCCCCCTCCCTTTCCTTCCTAACAGTCCACTATTTCAATTTATGTGTCGATTTTTTTGTCACAAATCTTTACGAGCGAATGAACAACAACTACCAAAGTGTGTCATAATCGGATGAATGTTACAGAAACACATACGTTACAAGAGATAGAATTCATTTTTGACATATATGTTTTTAATATTTTGTTTTGCTGCTTGTAAATTATAATATTTAATAAAGTCATAAAATATTGATATTTCAAATAAGTCTACCGGTACACGTAGAAAGGAAACACATCAGAAACGCACGGAATAGTAATTATTTGTCTGTACACATGCGTGAATACAAAATCGTGTAAAACATTACAATCTTATGAAAATTAAATTGTTCGCAACGCATTTTTTAAATTTCGAAAATAATACGCAGTTAATCGTTACAGATACATTGTTATTTAGCTATAAAATAAACAGAATCCATACTCGACTTACTTATTTTAGACTGCTGTACAATCCGTTTATAAATGAACCAGTAACTGTAAAAAATAATTTTGGTTTTGTATTACATACAATGTTTAAAAATGTTACATTTTCATTTCTTCGGCGGTGCGTAAAACAACTCTGAAATCCAATACAATTTCGGTTGAATAGTACATCTCTGCGTTTATAGTTTTGCATATGTATTTAAACAGTTCGTAGGAATTCCTAGTATTCCTTTTCGAATTGCAACTGAGTCACTCGATAACTTAGGAACGTTTATTTGAAAAATTTAATTGATCAAAACTCAAGTGTAAATCATTCGTACGTAATTTTGGGCAACATATATCACGAAGAGTGGTAGAGAGAGTAATTAAAGTAAGTTAGTTTTTTTTTTTTTTGCACTTTTAAGTTTCATGGAAATTAAATGTTAGAATACATCTTAAATTTGTTGGGACACACTTGGTATACAAAATATTCCGTTGACCTGAGTACTCAATGGTAAAGTTAAACTGAACAAGATTCTCCTACACCGTAAACTACAGGTTGAGATCATTCGATTTCTACCACGGCGATTTTGCCTCGATTACCAGTGGAGTCACCCATATTTTCCCATGTGGATAACATTGCGGACGCGACCGTTAAATTTTGGGTTTTTCTCGTGGCCTTGCTGCAGCTTCATCCTTACTTCACAGTTTTCTCCTGAGCGCTCCACGAACATTCTCCTCTTCACTACGTCATCTCAAATAAAATTGTTTAATGCATAAAATAAGTTAGGAGTCGGTGTTGTGGCTTGCTGATCACATCTGAGGAAACCCTTTCAACTTGTTGTTGTTGACACACTAAGACCGAAAACGAAACTGAGAAAACTGCGAAAACTCTGAAATCAGATATATTTGACACTGTGCTTACTGTAAAAGCATGCTTGTTCACGCTGCAAGGTACCGTTGAAAGATGGAAGACAGCATCAGTGCAGGCAAAGGACGTGCAAGCTATTAATATGTACCTACTTACTTACCTTGGGCTGTACGAGTCTCTCTAATCAAGAAACTAATATTACTCATAATAGCCGCTCGACAGCTTTCGTTACTGTACAATTTTGCCAGCCAAATATTTATTGTATTGATTCTGTTATCTTTATCACGCCCATTTGTTTTGCATATAATACAAAAGCGGTCAATTCTAGTCTATTTTTCTACCTCTATTTCCCAAAATAGTCTTTCAAATTTGTCTCACGTTTGTTTCCTTCTTTTACGTTCCATTGGACAGATAAACTAGCTTTCCTCTCGATATTGATAGATATTAATCGAATTATGGACTTATATTTTAATAGTACTTAATAAATAGTAATAAAAAATTAAGCTATATTTCAGAATTATGTAATTCTAACTTTGTTAATAAAGACTGTGTTAAATGATTAGATAAAATATATACCTGGTTTTACCGACATTATAGTATTAAACCTAAAACCGTCAATTCAAAATGTTTTAGTAGAAAATAAAGTTTCTCTAATAGAATTTGAATAGAAAATTAATTTTATTATACACCGAAAAATTATAAACTTTATGTTCGTTGAGACAAAGTTCCTTCTCCTTTCACTTTTGAATCCAAGCGCACTTTTCATGGTAATCAAAGTATATTTACTACTTTCCGTACAATTCAATATGTTTCACGGTACGTAATGGGTTCAAAGGGACACACGTTAGGGTTGAATACATATATTTTTACTTTCAACACTTGTACACATATCGGTTTCCATAAAGATAATTAATACAAGTTATAGTTTCATAACATATTTCCAGTCATGTTACTATGTTTCGTTTCTGAAACAGCTATCCAAAGATCATTTCGTCTCAAGAAATTGTTAAAGGAAACAATAAAATCTTTAAAAAAAAAAAAAAAAAAAAAAAAAAAAAAAAAAAAAAAAAAAAAAAAAAAAAAAAAAAA
>PNEQ01085870.1:36031-71917 GCA_003012365.1 Medauroidea extradentata | reverse complement strand
ATTGCATAAATAATCATTTGACAATCAATTTAAAATTTTAATTTAACATACTAACGTTTGTAACAACTTTCATGAAAGGGAATTGTAAAGGATACAATATTTTATCCGAACAGTACGTATTGTTTCTTACGACAGCTTGCTCGTACAGATGAACAAGGTATATATTCTGTACAGTCACGGAAGAAGTAGAAAACAGTTTTTTGTTTACTGAAGTTGGGATAGCGGCAGCAAATAAGTGTCATCCAAGAAAAGTCGTTAGTAGTTATGCTAGCTTCTTGTCTTGAACAGAACTATCTTACAGTTCGTGACACGTCGTATTTGAACGTGTCTATGTGGGGTAACATATTAAGGAAATAACAACATTGTTCAGTTAACTTTTTTTTATTTTTTTATTTTTAGTGCAATTTTCATTATAAAGTCTCAGACGAGAGAAGATTGATTATTCTTGCAGTTCTGTCCTCACGGGATTAAAGGAAGATTGTTCAGCTGTAAACTACTCTGTTATTGATGACTGCTTGAATATTGCACGTTATATTGATTGCTTTTCATAACCTCGTTTAAACTGGACATTGCGAATAGTCTCGTACCTGGCATGTGGTTAGCACTCTATAACTCTAATATAATTACAATATTAACTAGAATGTAATGACCTAATATGCCGTTAGTTCGTTGTAAAATTATCTATGTTTTCATGTGTCTTTAATATTTCCCTGTGACACGCTGACAATTATCTTCAAACTTTAATGTTACCTTTTATAAAAATAAGAAAAGGAAAGCGTACAATTTTAATTTTTACCACAGATTCTAACAAAGCAAAGAAAATCCAGCTACCTGCTTAATATAACGTTTGAGTGTTAGACATATTATATCAAAGTTTCTCCCTAAAATTTTATTTGAACATTAGTGGTAGTACTAAGAGTTCAAAATGTGTTAAAACATGTTTAATATTGAAATATATTTATTCTTTCGAAATAACTTGTGTACTGTGCATCTGTTCAGAACGTAACTCCTCGACCATTGCTTTTAGGACAATTTTCATAAATATGCCTGTAAAATTTTAATGACTGTTTTATATTGTTTGGGTTACTAGTACCTAAATGATTCTATTTGCGTTACATATATATAATCTACGACTATTATATGTATATGTAGCTTGATTTTCGCTATGTATTAATTTATTGAAGATCGTGCTTTTGACCTTATTCTTTTACTGCCTATGAAATGTATTTTTTTAAATCCTATGTAGTAACCAATTTTACCAACAATTAAAAAGAACTGGCTAAATAATTCACTCCAAATAATTAAAAACCAAACTGTTTACAAAACTTTCATATTGATATAGGCTTATTGGCTATAATCTAACATTCTACTTAATAGCAGACATCTCGAGAGTGATTTAGTTCTCATAAACCTAAAACTCTAAAAATTCTAAATTAGTAAATAGCTTCTAGTGTGCCAGCATTTACTCATACAATGGGCCCTTCAAAAACTTTCATTGATAAAAATACGCGTAATCTGCATATAAAACCAGCCCATGAAACGTGACACTTTAAAATTTGGAGGTGATTTAAAGTAATTATAGCCATTATAAAATCTTATATTTGAAACGCCCACGAAAACAGTTCGTCACAATATGGCGACCGTTATATTCATCAGTCAGTACACCAACTGGCACTTGGCGGGTCTGAAGCAATACTTTTGGTCTAACATACGGCTTATTTAATTAAATTATGTTTGGGCCAATTTGTATGGCATAAGTAATTATTCTGCTCGCAAACCATGTTCGCAGTCTGAGATCTTGTAAAAACACAACAAAGAAACTGTTTAGATTAGTGCACCTAGTCATCGATGATTATGAAACCCTTAAATAGTTGCCGCAAAAATATTTTTACACGAAAAACAATTTAGTGACTAATAAGTCAAAGTCGTGTTCTGTATCAATTTACTGTATGTTTATACACAATTTCATAATACACTAGATACTTAACAAAAAATTTGGTGAAATTTGCACTGAAAGCACTGAGCTGCAGCAGCCAAAGAACACTTAAACCTATGTAGGCCTACAGAAGTTGCAACAAGTATAAACAAATTCATAATATCAAAATAAGCAGCATTTTTATTTATCATATTACTGTAGCAAATTTTTCTGACATCTTAATTAGAATGTAATGGTGCAAACTATCAGAAAGTAGTAAAGAACACTGTTCGAATTGTAGTCATTAAAACGTAGTTTAGGTTACTCAATACCTGTTGAATATTTCAAATAATGCAAAGTTTAAGTTTGTTTATTTCGCGAGCGCAGCGAACGCAAGCCGAGTAAAAATCAAGGAGCAAGCCAAAACTATGTAAACAGCAGTTGAGTATTGGGAACGTTTACTCTTCTGCCTTGTACTTGTGTTGACCTTTATTATAGTCCAACCTGTGTTGATATATACTGGTGTTCCCTGGCGGTCACCCTACAAAATGCTAACCATGCCTTTAGTTACGTTACTTCAGTGATCAGATGAAAACCAGAGTACTAAAACGCGGTACGGGCTGATGACGTAATAAGTGTTTTAGTCAGCGCCGCGGCGGTAACTGTTTTCATATTTGTTATGTGTGTTGTATAACTAAACGAAACTTCTTGTACGAAAAAATGCTTTATTTTATATTTATATTTGTTCTTGTACTTTCCTGTTGATTCATCTTTAATGAATTTTAAAATTCATGCAAATATATCATTTATCATCTATTTTTATTTGGGCTTAGAAAAAAAATTCTTAATGAAATTTACGTGTTGCGATTCTATGAGGCGTTCTTCGGGTTGTTATTTATAAATTGTCAAAATAAAATAAAATTAATTAATTTTAAAAGTTGTGTGAAAGACGAGACCTATAAAAATGCAGAAATTCGGTCCCGTTAATAGTTCCGTACCTGGTTAGAGCACGACCGTGAATCTTGTGCGAAGGACGTGAGTCATCATTTCCACAGGAATAATTAGGATGTTTGCATTAGAGCGAGCAATATTTACACCGTCTTGTTAAGAAGAATATTCTAAATATATCATTCATAATCACCTCAGGCGTAAACTTTTGCATACAGATATTATATACACTGTGGTTAATACTATCACTGCTGCTTTTATATTAAGAAGTTTTAGGCTGATATAAACTGGCTTAAAGGTAGCCGCCTGTGTAGATGTATTAAGCGCACTCGAGGTTTAGAAGTGAAGAAGTGGTAAGGACGACTCAGCACAAACATCACATCTCCCCCTAGCCTCTAGGCTCGCATTCTTCTTGCCGACAACTCTCCTCTATAGGACATTCAGCAATGATTTTATAAACTAATGATGTAGTAGCAAATATAAATGTGTGTTTTACCCACCTTCACCTTTTAAAATATTCTGCACCAAGTTTATAATACCGAGATTGGACAGCAAAATCACCCATTTTCACCATTTTTGGCAGCGAGTAGATATGTTTAAGAAGTAGTGGTGAACCTGATATTATTATATGAACGTGTAGCTTTCTTCCTAAGTAGATATCACATTTGATTGGTTTTCAAATAATCTTGTAACGTTCGTAGCTTTGGACTCAGCTCTGCAGCCAAGCCAGGCGGGCGCCTTAAAGGAAAATAAAACTGGGACTATGAAAGTGGCCTATGGAACTGTCAGTGTTCTACAAGTCCACATCTGAGCGAACGTAAATGCGAAATACCGGAAAGTTTAAACTAAAGAAGGAAGTTTAAACGGAAAGGGAAACCGTAACACTAGCAGCCTCCGAGGAGACAGCAACTTTACTTGGAAAAAATGCAAAACTTTTTGTATGGGAGTAAACGGGTTCTAGTGTTGGTACAGCTGGTACGCCAGAGAAACACGCAGATTCACGCTGCCAGATAGTATGGCAGTTCAAAATTACTGACTTTCCCAGTAACATGTTGTGGCTGACATCCAGTTCTCAGGTAGACGGCATGAACTGGCTTTGCTAACCTTCCTCACTATGCACCAAAAGTGAATTAAGAGGCAAACTTGTACTGCAATGAAGCCAAAGAACACAAATATACTATTGAGAGAAAATTTAATCTCTGACGGAGACGTTGAAAATAAATAATTTTGCGTTTGTGAAAACTTTACGTGGTAATAACGATAAATAATAAAATTGATAATTTTAGAGTCATTCAGATCTAAGAAAAAGTGTTAGTGTAAAAATACCCTGTACTGAATTCTAGGCCAAGCAAAAAATTAATAATATGTATTTTTTTACATCACTGGTGTTCTTTTTTAAGTAAATAAATTTAGTTGTAAAAAAGATTACTAACCAAATTTTAGTTAAAGAGATAAATACTGAATTTAAAGATTTATCGAATTTTTATATAAATGAACTCCAAACAAGGGGGGCGAAATGTGGTAAAATTTTATTCAATACTTGTACTAGGCCCGATGAACGTCCTTTCTGCTTAAAACGCCATGACTGAAAATACATGGACTTAGCGGCATTAAAATTGTGGGAAATGATGAACTAGGTACTTCTTGACGCCTTCAGACCTAGAATTCAGAGTTGGGTTCAAACCCACGACGTGTGTCTTCCAGTGATGTATTTTCCGAGTCTTCCCTGCAAAATTGTCAGTGAGAAGTAAGTAAATTAGTAAATACTTCAGTTTTTGAGGGAGCCACGGTTGGCGCAGTGGCTAGAGCACTCGCCTCCCACCATGGTCACCCGGGTCCGATTCCCGGCGCGATCAGTCCCCGGATTTTCTCACGTGGGAATCGTGCTGGACAATGCCGCAGGTCAGCAGATTTTCTCGAGAATCTACTATTACCCCCTCCCCACCAACGTTTAAGACCTAGACATTAAGTTCTAACCAAAATCTCTTCACTTCACATTCGACGGAAGCTCTGACTACATGGTTATCATACAGCATTAAGAGGCTGTGTCACCTCTTTTGTTAATAATATTAATTTTCGTCTAATAAATGAAATATTTAACGAATAACCAGCAATGTCTCGTTATAAAAACATTACATTTTACTATTAGGTGCCTTTTATTTGATGAAATCGGCACTAGGAGTTATTTAGTGTTTATTATTTGACAATAGCGCCGTGGAATAACGTTTGTCGGTTATCCATGTACTTGGTTCACATTTTCATTACAAATTTAATTAAGCTGTTTTTTTTTTATCTTTCAACTTCTGAATTAAGAATGTGCATTGAAAGTGACTGTGTTTATTGTGATAAGATAGAGTACATAGGCGAAGAAACGGTGCTATGAATCAGTCAGACTCGCCTACGCTACACGTGGCCACTAATTTGAATTTTTGTATTTTGTGTCTTAACTTTTCTTCTGGAAAAATTCATGGAACTTAACGTTACTGCAGAGTAGAATACACATTGGTATACTTTTAGACACCATAAATCTTTATTTTATGTTACTTATGTTTCAGATCTAATTACAGTTAAGAAAGTAATGAGAATTTTCTAACTGCGATACGATTTTTAACAACAGTAATGACAAATAGGTATTTACGGTATCTAAAACTCTATCAGCGTGTATTATATTCCGGAGTTAGGCTAAAGTTTCAAAAAAATACCCGGCAGAAAAGTTATGACACAAAATAAAAAAAAATCAAGACGGTAACTATCACTCACTCTTAAGGGGAAAAATATTAGTTTATGTAGATAGAAATTTCACTCGATTTATTTTCGAACTTCATGAAGTTTGTTTTATTTCTTGGTGTAACTCAGAGAGAAAACGTAATACTTACCCACCTTGCTTTAATCCAGTTTATCGTAGATTCTTCTTACCTGAACCGTATGAACATGTTCGCACCGTCACCTTGGGTGTTTCCTGATTGCTCTCGGTGTAGGCCGCCCACGCAGCAAGTTTGCTTGGCGGGTAGTCTGTATGACAGGGGAGCTTACGTGGGTAAACAAGCAGGGGACGTGATGCGATCAGCAACGCAAGCATTCTCTGACCTCTATACGTGCTTCCAAGCCGCTGTCGAGCATTCTGGAGAACTGCTATCCCTCTTAAACAGATGTTGTCACCGTTTTAAGCGTCATTTCAAGAATAATATAGTGCTCCGTTACTTATGAAACGAATGAAGGTTAAAAAGAAAGATCTCTGTAGTTAAAACTAAGCTAACGATGCAATTGTATCTTGCATGTTGTCGGATTAGTACGTTAAAATTAATACGTTAGTTTTGTATGAAATAACAATTTGTTTATGAGAATCATTTACACTGTTTTATCGGTTATAAATTTCGTAAACGTTCAAAAGCATTCAAACTCAAAACCGATATCTATAAAAACTTGTGGTGAACAGTTCAAGGTCAAACATGTACCGCATGAGAACATTTTATAAAAATTAACATTTTTTTGCGCAGATTTGTGTGTGTGACTCCAGACGTTTTCAAGGTACTTTGTAACTTACAAACCCATTTCCAAGCCAGTACAGTTTACATACATGTTTATATACGAGTTCGAATTATAAATTTAGTTAGATATTAACATTAAAATTGATATATATATGGCTTAGCTATCAACCAGTATCTTATCTGTTTTAAGGTCATGCTAGGTAAATATTTACACGTTGGTATAAAAACCTCAAAACATTTTTAACTAAATGTTTTAAAAAATTAAAGCCTAAGAGCAGTCATATAACGCACAATGCATGTAGGCGTTTCAAGAAATAATTCACCATGCGTCTACAAAATAAATTAATTAAACCTAACAATAAACTGAATAGGTTTAAGAATTATCACAATTGTAATTAGATTATATTAAGAATTTAAGTTAAATTATTTTATTTAAATTATTTTCATGTCAAAATTGGTAATATTTAGGGTGCAAAAATCTGAATAAACGTTAGGTTCATTGCTGCCAAAAAATTAGATGCAATTTGTTATATATTACTACAAAACTCTTGATGTCAGATGCGATTTTTCCGTCCACCTGACCGGACGATGATGATGTCTTGAACGTAAGCAGTCACAAACTCCCTTATGTAACCTTAAAGCACTCGAGTCGTATACTGGAATGTTGACGGAGAACACTTAAGACCAAAGGGCATATCTCTGAACTGATATCTCCACCCTTCAGATGTAGTGAATAATTCTTCGAAATGAAAATTTGTTGCTTTAAAGAACAAATTTTAAATATTACTGTAAAACCTTAATTCAGTCGTTAATCTCGTGAGCATTATTCTGTTTTGATGACTTTTCAAAGGAAAATTTATAAGAAAATAAGCTGTGGACTTTAAAATAATAACCACATACAAGTCTGCGCAAATTTACAATATCGTCTTTTTTTTTATGTTCCTATTTTGCGAAGCAAAAAAATCCAGTTTGTTAAAGAATCTGCTTACTCGTTTTGGTGGGCAAGTTGTCAGAAGTGGTGCCATTTCATCCCCTTCAGTCCTGGAATTATGGATTCGGTCACAGATGCAGGCAAATCCTGAGTTTACAAAGCCATTATTTGATCCGGGCATTTAGCACCAGGCTCAATTAGTACCGGGGATATTCCCAACTGATAAAAGTGACAATCCAAATACGGGCACAGAGAAGAGCCCCCTTCCCCCTCTCTGCGATCAATATGCCTTTACACTAGCACAATAACGGCATTTACGAGATTAAAAGCTTTACGAAAATCCTTTTCCTAAAATTTATACGGTACTGTATTTAACCTTCGTATTTCTCGGAAGTTGTGTTATTTTGAGTACATAGCACAAAGATTAAATTACAGTTTAACCATACACATTTTCTTATTCTCCTGATAGCCACGAATGTTTCAACCTGACTGGCTATGTCTGCAGCAATTTATCTAACATACATCGTATTATTGTTGCTGTGTTCATTAATAATACTCACATAACTTCCTGCACTGATGCAAACATTATATATTACAAGAGTCGTTACATTCTTAGCGTATTTACTTTAAGTGCCATTTAACACTTTGCATTTCGTAGAGCTTAACTCTTTTCGCGTTGACCACATTTAATTGTAAAATATTCAAATATGTTCATTTCTAAAGTAAACATGCCATTCTTTCGAAATTTGTCAATCAAAAATTATGTCAAAATATTCATAATAAAATTTGCTTAATGCACGCATGTGACTTTATTTAACGCAATTCTGACACTTTAGTTACTCTACAAAATTCAGACACAATACTATTGGAACTTTCTTCAATTGCCAAAGCACCCCTGCCTTAACCCTCGTTCTCTAATTTCTTCTCAACTTTGAAGAAAATAACTGAAAGAAAATTGCATTATTTTTTAAATAGCATATTTTTCGGAGTTTAAAAAGCAGAATTGTTTTTATTAGTATATTAATGTTCTAGTAATATAAGAAGAATGCAAGTATTATGAGATGAACTTCATTTCCACAAAGAGGGGAATAAATGTTTAGTAAAGTACATAACTATTTAAAACTTTTTAGGTGTATGGGAAAGAACAATATGTATGTTTACACACGCCTAAGTCCAACTAATCCCATTATAAACCACAAACCTACCATCAAAATAGCTCGTTATATTTCTTGGAGGCTCCATCGCAGGGTACTTCTGTCTAAAAGTGCTCGTGTAAACCCTGCAGAAATATCCTCTCGACTTTTCTTCCCTCCGCGTTATCAAATATTATTAGCTGCCATTACCCCTATGTGCGTGTGGTTAACCTCGCCTGCGTCCCTCCCAACTTCACTCGACCCTCGCACGTTATCACTGAAACCCTGGAAAATATGTGGGCGGATTTCCTTCCGATAACTTTGTCAACCCACATGCATTCCCTCCATCACGTTCACTGCTCCTTCCAACTCCAACTTTCACCATACCATCCCTTATCGCCCAAACCGACGCCTTTTTTTTTTAATATTTCGTGGAAATTACACTAAAAACATATAGTTCTCCAGACCAACTAATAATTTTAAGTAGAGTGTTTTTCTGAGAACGATAAGGCAGGGAATTAATTTGTTGTCGCTATTTTACTATAGGTGGATTGGGATAAATAGAGAACTTTTGATTTCCTAATTACTTTTTCTTTTCATATAATGTTTAGTTATCTGCTCCTGTTTTATACAAACAAAGCACTCTAAGGTACATTCAAGGTGTATCGATTATTTTTTGCTCAAAATTAACCGCCTGACGTGACAATATATTATTATTTTAACTAATATTATAGACAAGATGGTCTTTAAAAGTGCTCACTTCAACGCGAATCATCTGTATCAATAGAGCTCATGAGTACAGCAACTGATTTTTGGTGAAAGAATTATTACAACAACTTTTTTCGATGCCTTATGTGCACATCTGTAGCTCTGTATAGTGGTTATTGGCGCACAGTGTTCTTGTGCATAGTCGCTCATTTGACTGTGCCAGTCAGAACTAGATTGCTGCAACATTATACGTCTGTGATTTGCTGATTAAAACAAGTGCTGAGAGTAAAAAATATCCCATCACTGACCATGAAGCAGAGGTACAGATGTGCACATTAGGCAGAAAAACAAATTGATGAAAAATTAATTTCACCTCAAATCAGTGACTCTACTCATGAAGACCGGCATTGTAAAATTCCTCCCTCATCTTTTCCTCCAGCTTGTATGACGCTGCTATCAGATATAAAGTCCCAGCCATAAGGTTACATGTTCAACGTTTGTTAGGATATTAGCACTAGAGAGGCAATGACATTACGATATAGCCTTAGTAAGTAAAAAACAGTCTCCACAGCTTTGTTACTGTGAAGATAAAATCTAATGGAATCTTACCATTATCGTCTATAGTAAGTGACCGCATCCTATGATTTGGCAACCCTACCAACAACCCCCGACAAAAAAGGTGGGGTGTTATTTGTTTGACGCCTATACCTGGCTGTCTCTGAGTTTATCTGTGGGTTCGTAACTCCCAAACGAACGGACCGTATTCAATCTTATTTTTTTAATTGAAAAGTAGTTTCGTCGTGATAGTTTTTAACTGTATTTGAAAAAATCTGTCCACCGTTTAAAAGGTTTGAAAATTATTTTCTAAATTGTAGTGAGAATTGCATAGACATAAAAAAATTTTTATTTTATTTAATATTTAAAAAATTATAGAAGTGTTTCAGTTAAAACGCTACAAATAAAATTTAAAATAAAAACCCGACACATAAAAAGATTTCTTGTAATATAAAAACAAATAACAAGACTTATAAATTATTGATGACCATTAAATGAGTCGGGAAACCGCTCTGTAAACAAAATGTATATGGCAGTGAACTTGATGTTCTGGTAATAAACGTCTTGCATTATAGAAAATCACCTAACTTTCTACTTTCTATGGTACACCGCAATCACTACAGGTTCAACACATAATTATTGTTCTTACGTACCAACCTTGATTACTATTTACAATTTCTGCTCCTCACTCTCCGAGCCACTTATTCCGTACTGACAGAGGCAAGAATGTAGTGCATAGCGGTAAAGCCGAAATACAACGTACACCGAAACACAGTTAAAGCCGCAAAATAAAACGAAATACACCAATGTCTTTCAAACGTGTTCATTTACTAAAAAAACCATGCCGCAAAATAAAATTTGAGTTATCGTCAGAAGGAATGATATTTTGTCGAGAACACTCAACATTTTGACTACAAATCTTAAAATAGGGTTATTGATTTCGGTAATTTTAATTAACTCGGAAAAATATGCGGGTTCACTTACCAATGTGTAGGAACCAGAAAAGGTTGCGTTATTCTCTGACAGAAGACTGGGTCCCAGTAACTATGTGCTCATATGACTTGTGTTGTTGGCCAGCGGTTTGTATGGCAAGCTTTGAAGAACTTTTTCAACCATGTAATATATGGTCAACTGTAAAATGCCAACTATCCTGTAATGCGGACATGCAAAGATACGAAGACTTGTAACCAATAACATCATGGAATATATATTTGGTTGAGTATAGGCCTAATGAAATATACTCTGTCGCCAAACAACAACGCGGAATCCACACGTCTACATCCATTGGCTCCCAACCGTACAAGTGCATAGCGTGTGACATCCCCACGATATAATGCCTTAGTTATTAGGGGTAGAGGGACGATTATTTCACGTATTGATTCTAGGTCAGGTTGAACGTCAATGGCGTATACTTCTCTGTCATTGCTGTGATCGGACAACAGTAGTTTTGATACACATTTGACGACTGCAAATCAGTAAGGAATAAGGAAATAAATCGTTGTGAACTCACGTGGTACCCTCTTGTACGCTAAGAAGCCATTGAACACTCGTCTTTGGCAGGTGCGTGTGTAGGACTGAAAAGTCTAAGCTGCTGCCAGATAAATATGCGAAATAATCGTGCCTCTACTTATTTCTAGAGATAAGAAATTTCGCGGAAGGATTTGTGCAGCACTCTGGTTCAGTGCCTCCTGCATCTCGGCTTTGTGGTCAGTGATTGGATGCCTAAACACCCAGCGTCTGGAGGTTAAACCCGCAAACCACAGACGTGTTGTGTCGCAGTTATCCGTATACTGATTGGCACAGTCAAATGAATAACAACTCTGCACAAAAGACTCTTGTCAATAGCCATGAAGTTGAGCTGCAGGTATGCACGTGAGGCACTGAAATAAAGTGGGGCAAAAATCTTTTCACCAATAATTCCCATCCCTACTTATTGAGGGAAAACTTGAGTGTTTGCCAGTTTTTATCGTACGTTCAGCATGTGGGAAGCTATCTTTACGCTACTGACTGTCGTCTGCACGTGAAATCGTTACATTATTTGGCAGAGCCAATGGGTATCCTTAGAGATGATGGTTTATCGCGGGAAAAGTTGACTGTTTGATGGATTTCAATACACGTCCAGCTTACCTGAAGATTACTGGCTTTAGCTTGTACGTGGAGCTGTTGCCCTATTTGACTGAGCCAATAATAATCCCGATATTGTAATATTTGATGTCTGCAGACAGCTACGTTGTGTCAGTGTTTTCAAGGCTATCTTGGCACAAAACATTTTCGCGATGTACCATCATCTCTAGGTATCCTGTTAGTGTAATATTTGATGACTGTGAAATAGTAGCATAGACAACTACATCGTGTCGGGCGATTATATTCCAGTCACGTATATTTCAATAAACTGCAGAGTTTTCGTGGGTATGTTTACGAATTATATTATCACGATAAATCGACATCTCTACCTACGGGCTATAAATACGTACACATCCATGTTTAGTTTACTCGAGCATTGACTCATTAGCTGCTTGCTGATATAGAGGTACTCTTACTATGAATGTGCCTAGAACCATGAGTTCATTTTCATTTGCCATGAGTTCGTCAGGTTGCCAGTTCCAAGAGACACAAAATACACGTATTTCAGTAAAAGCGTGTTTCCAAAGAAATACCCAAAAGTTCGGGTCTAGTGTAAAGTGGCAAGAATGTTTTGAGCCACCGAGGATTGCAAAATAGTGTAGTGGCTTGTGCATTATATGACTGGAGGATGGTTACGTAATTGTTAATGGTGCCGCCGGCCAGCGAGTTACAGACCCAGAAGAGACGGGGCTGTAAGTGCGGCGTTGAAAGGTGCATCAAATGCCGCATCGCCACAACGAGCCAAGCGCTAAACTAGTCTGCAAGATTCCTGCCGATCCAATTTTACTATGAACTTCAAACGGCGACCGTATAAATATATTTGCGGAAAGTCTGCAAAGTTTGGTGTACTTTTCTATCTAAGTTTCACATACATCCGGTTAGAACATTTTTAAGTACGGCAGTCTGAAAAGGCTGTTTTTAGCCATGTTGGAGGGCTTAGAAACAGTGTTACTAAATAGCACAGTGTCTTAACGATGAGGTTCCGACCTTGTCTTAAATGTTTTCTTTTCGTAATTTGGCCCAATGGGCACACGTGGAATATTTTCATGTTTACGAAGACACAGCAACGCATTTAAATAATGAGGTAGGCGGTGTCCTTAAAGATGAGTCACAAATATTCAGTAGCTGTGCACCAAAGTTGTCATTGGCCCAATCAAATGGGTACACGTCAATAGCGAAGTAAGAACGTCAGATATATGTATGTGTTAAATCGAAACCTAGCAAACAGTTAATTCTTCCCGCGATAAATCAGTGTCCCTACTTATGCGTATTCAATCATTTTGACGACTGCAAGGTAGAGATCGATACGGCTGGGGCTAAGCCACTGTTGATCGACAGCTGCTTCCCCGGCTGTCCTTAGTTCCGCGAGTTTGACGCTGGCACAATCTCGTAGAAGTACCACCCTTCCTCTCGTTATTCCCCTCCCCGTCAATACTTTCTTCCCCTTCTCATCCTCCCTATCCCTTTTCCAGTCAGACCAACCGCTCTTTCGTCCGAGGTCCCGTTCGAATATCGCTCCCAAGTGCGGCCAACGGCGCGCTTTATGGCAGGAAATGAATCCAGCGCTCGGGGGCGCTTCTTGCGACCGGCCATGGCGCCGTGCAACAAGGCAGCAAGCGGTGTGATGTCGACGGCGTTCCACTGGTCAGGAACTACATTCTCTACTTTACTGCATTTTATATTTAATTTTGTGATTCATTACCAAGAGCTAACGTGCAGTATGTGTACAAAGGAAAAATATACACGGAGATAAAGGTGTGGTACGTATGTATATTGTCAAACAAGCGTTTAACATTTCAATCATTTAAACATTGTGTTACTTGGCCAATTTAGGTATCTCAACAACAAGGTTTAGTCTAATTAAATACACACGCTGTTACAGTAATAAAGCAAAATGCGTTTGTCAGGCAACACAAATGTTGTTGCATCAAATACACACGTCTTCGCCTTTTACATAAGTATATATGGTTGACTGACACAAACTTTTTTCTATACGTAATTAAAAAAAAAAATATTGTTGTTATTATAAAAACTTTTGGTCATGAACCATCACTTCTTCTGCTATTGCGAGAATTATTTTGTTAAAGTTTAAAGAGAGCATATATCACAACATCTCTAAATTTTGTAGGAAATAGTTTTTAATACACTGACATATTTCAAGACAAAAATTTATGGTAAAATTAAACTTAATTTAAGAAATTCCTGTTATTTACTTCATCAGGAAAGCTTAAAAATGTATTTGATCAAAAAAATTAAACTATACGAAACACGTTGGAATGTTTCTTGCAATAAGTTCGTAGTATAAACTTAACCGGCTTTTTGGACTAACGCCATTGCGGGCAAATGTTGCCGTATTGCAGAAACACGCACCAAGATAATGTCAAGAAAGGTGAAACTGAAACATCTAGACTAGCCAAATATGTCTGGGAAAACACTCATGAAATACTGTGGGAAGAAGCTGCACCAATTACACTTGAGGCAAACCCGACAAAAAGGAAACTAATAGAACCGGTTTTATCATCAGCAATAGTAAAGCCATCAGCCAACAAAGTATTGAACTAAAAATTATCTGGAATTATTTGATCAAAAAATAACCTTTTTAAATTGAGGCAATTGATCACTACCGATTATGTTTTATTCAAACCATTTATCAAAACTATATACCTAATTCACATATAACTGTATATAAGCCCATTACAAGCTGCGCGACCAATCAGGAGGCAGCTGCACTGTTATTGGCTAAGCTACATGTAGGCATTTTTCCTATATAAGATCCTTGTTTTTTTCAGTCTGTACATGTGCCTGTAGACGGGAACAGATACCAGTTTCCGAAACGTCGCATCTTTTGTCGTCTTGACAAGCCTACTATATTTTTTCATCTATTTTTTGTCTGTGTTGTGTCTTGCTTTGTTCATATCCATTCGTGTCTCTCGTTATTTGTGTTGTAGTTCATCCATTTGGTGCCTTTTTCACACACCCCATTTCGTCTGTCTTTTTTTTTTTTTTTTTTTTCGTCGTCGTCTTTCTCCAGTCGGCTATATTCCACTTAGGAATTAATTTTGTGTTGTTTATATCTGTTTTTTGTCCTTGTGTCGTCTTCTGGGATATTACTAAATGCCTTTATCTGTATGTTTTTATGTCTGTTGACTACAGCTTATTGACATTTCTTCCTTTGTTTTTTGTTTTACTGTGGGTGTTTCTGCAATACGGCAACATTCGCCCGCAATGGCACCGGAACACAATAAATACATTTTATTGGATATAAAGTATTTTAATTTTTTTAATTTTGCTGTAAAGTTTTAATAAAAGGTACGAATCGTTAAATACTGGTTGGTTGCGGAAGTATTGTTTGATCCCCAGCAAATTTCTTCGTGGGGTTGCTTTGGTATCTCGAAACGCTTATATCTGTGTATATCATTGTAAACAAGTAGTTTCATTATTTAATCTGAAATATTCATCATTGTATTTAAAACGTTTATAAAAATTATTTTTAGATTCTGCACTTAAATATAAAAAATGTGGTATCTGAACAGCTTAAGATATGTGAGTAAAAACATCTTGTTGGGAATGCCGTGATTTGATTAAACAATTTCGTTCGAAGCACAAAATATTGATACACCTAAAAATTTAAATAAAAACATGCACTAAATACATCAAGCATCGATTTTTTATTGTTGTTTTAGTTTAGAGCGCGTAAATAAATTTATGTTCCTATTCCATATGTAAATAAATAACTATGAAACTTCGGAATAATAATTTGATCTCAGGCGTTAAATCTGCAACAAATATCATGAGAATAAAATTCGTGTTGTTTGCGGTCAGAATGGATAGTGTTTCAAGGGTATTTAGTGGAATAGCAAATCCTACACAAATATTTTTACAATAACTGAAGATATCCAATTCAGGAACTTTAACTGAATTGGAACTAAAAAATTACATTCTGTTAGTCTAATTATTTGTATTGCGTTTTTTATTCCGAAAACCTAACACCTAACTGCTGAAACCATCGATGAATTAATTTCCTTATCACAATACAGATTAATAAAATAACAAATTAAATACTTCTAATTTTAATCTAACAACTCAAACGTTATTTACTAGGGTTACCTATTTAGTTCTAACAGTACTTGCAAATATGTCAAAAACTATTAAGCGATCCTCAAAACATCAGTATTTTCAATTAAGTATAACTATTTCGTAAACTAACTTATTCAACCAAAATCGATTTTAATTCTCTTATACTTGTAAATTGGGTACAGTAACTTCAAGTGCGCATCAATCCTTACGGTTGTTCTCCTTTGAAACCGATAATGCTCATTAAAATATGTACATATAAAAATGTATAATGCTAGCCTTTATAAAATTCTTAAACGGTTTGTTAAACATTGACCCACTGGAACTGTACAAATATACTTGCCACATTTCAATTTGAGGCTGAAGACCAATAGTCAAGCACGGCGTTTCATTTTCAGTTTACAACACTCTTTATAGAAAAATACTGTTTACTGCATAAAAATGTTGTGCTGTATTCATGTGTCACCATCTGAAACTCAGCCAAACTTGCAAGTATTTTCACATATCGTATATGTTCACGTTTTTTTTTTTAACATCCTCTTTTCTTTCTAATGCAGATAATCTGTCAATTTCCTGGTTGCTTCAGATATTATGAAACTGTGTGTGTACTAATAATAATAATAATGATAATAATCCATAAACATGATGTATTTATTATTTCGTTAACTATGCGCTGATATATTTCCAACACACAATTCACCTTTCGTTAGAGAAACCGGAGAATATATTTTAACTGTGTTGAATACTATTGTTATTAGCAAAGAACAAAAAAAATATATCTTGACAGATTCCGGCGTGTGAGTTACAAATTACTGTATTCTTTAGAATTTCAGCAAACTGCCGTTTAAATTAAAGCCATTTACAACTATAATCGTCAATTTGCCATAGTATCACGTAGTTTCTAATATTCATAGACCCACGTCTTCGAGGAGACGTATAAATATGTGCAAAACTGTTTGACTGCCATTACATACAATACAAAGATATCAAATCGTGATAAGGTACCTAGATGTGGGGGAGGGTATATTTCATGACATGTTCGTGTTATAATACACTGTTCTGTATGTACTCAAGCACAGACCATTTCTCTATTAGCTGCTACACGCTGAAACAGCAGAAAATGAAAGAATAGACGGGGCTTGAGTATGCATAGGGTAGTACATTCTAACAAGAGGTTCTGTCATTGAACTCGTGAATTTTTCCTTTCCTTACATAGAATGTAAGTACAACAATACAAACAAAACAATTCACAAGTACGTTGCATTTATAAACATTTAATTTTATTTTCATTTAACACCAACCTACTTGAGGTGCATTGTTAGGCGGCAGGCTTCGAAGTCAACAGTGGAACGGATGTTAACAGCGTTTCCCCCAAACACGGTTCACGCCGGCTACGATGTGGCGTGCAACAACTGCAACCACCGTAGCGCCTGTGTTCAAATGGTCGCCTACCATGCAGGCGCTGTGATAGGCCTTTTTTTTACTTCCTACGCCTGTATCTGACATATCCTTTCCGTAGGTGGTATAAATATCTGCTTAAGCTGTCAAATATATGTTTATTTATATTAAATTTTGGGAATAAAACTGTAGCTTTTGCGATTAAGTATTATATACCGAAAGAAGTTAAGGAAAAATTATATGGAAAGTGTTTTTCTAAACAATTATGTCATTGTTGAAAATTAGTATTTCAGTGGTCATTTCTGCCCAGTAGCGTAAGGTTACTGGAATATATTCTATTATCAAAACTGCTTCAGTTTTCTTTTTATATATTTTATAAATGAGCAAAATTAATTAAATATTTCAATACGGCAGTTGTGATAATTTAATATATTTCAGTAACATTACGCTACTGAACAGAAAAGACCACTGAAATACTAATTTTCAACAATGACGTAATTATTTAGAAAAATACTTTCCATATAATTTTTCCTTAACTTCCTCGGTATATAATACTTAATCGCAAAAGCAACAATTTTCTTCCCAAAATTTCATACATATAAATATATATTTGACAGCTTAAGCAGATATTCATACCACCTACGCAAAACTTCGAAGACTGCCGCTTAACAATGCAGCTCAAGTAGGTTGGTGTTAAATGAAAATAAAATTAAATGTTTATAAATGTAACGTACTTGTGAATTGTTTTGTTTGTATTGTTGTACTTACATTCCATGTAAGGAAAGGAAAATTTCACGAGTTCAATGACAGAACCTCTTGTTAGAATCAACTACCCTATGCATACTCAAGCCCCGTCTATTCTTTCATTGTATGCTGTTTCTGCATGTAGCAGCTAATAGAGAAATGGTCTGTGCTTGAGTACATACAGAACAGTGGATTATAACACGTACATGTCATGAAATATACCTTTCCCCACATCTAGGTACCTATATCACGATTTGATATCTTTGTATTGTATGCCATGGCAGTCAAACAGTTTTGCACATATTTATACGTATCCTAGAAAACGTGGGTCCATGAATATTAGAAACTACTTGATACTATGGCAAATTGACAGTTACAGTTGTAAATGGCTTTAATTTAAACGGCAGTTTGCTGAAATTTTAACGAATACAGTAATTTGTAACTCACACGCCGGATTCTGTCAAGAGATATTTTTTTGCTCTTTGCTGATGACAATAGTATTCAACACAGTTAAAATATATTCTCCGGTTTTTCTAAAGAAAGGTGAATTGTGTGTTGGAAATATATCAGCGCGTAGTTAAAGAAGTAATAAATACATTTTGTTTATGGATTATTATTATTATTACTATTACTATTATTAGTAGTACACACAACGTTTTATAACATTTGAAGCAACCAGGAAATTGAAAGATTATCTGCATAGGAAAGAAAAGAGGATGTTAAAAAAAAAGTACGTGATCATAGTCATCATAAGTAAACGATCTGTGAAAATGACTGTTGTAACTCTGAAAATACGACCTGAATCCGTAAAATGCTAAATAAGGTGCGTGCATTGGTGTTTACTTTGTAATACCCAAAAATAAAATGTTACGGTCACCGCTTAAAGTCCCACAGGAAAAGTAGTTGTACGAAAACACTGCACGCCAGTTTAGCGCTGCGAATAGAGACCATGTACCTATCGTCCAGAGTGGTTCTCTGGTTCTTATCGCTCCACTGTTACCGCACACCAAACGCGGAGATTTCAAACCGGTACACTGTACTCTTTAAGTGCTGGCCAAAATCTCTCCACTCCACTCTACTGCTAGCGGCGTCTGAAATCTAACGCTGTGTTCGGAATGTCCACCCAGGGCTTTTTAATAATTCTGCCAGGCAGGTGGTGACTGCGGAGAGTGAAACTGTTGGGAAACTTTTTTTAAAACTGACGTAACTAGGTCCGTTGTGGAAGTTGGGCCACGTGGGCTGGGTTCTGGGTTTCCTCCATCCACCCTCCTTCCCTCCTCTTTCCAATTCCTGCTGGGTAGGCCATAGGGCGACCCAGCAACCTCCGTGAAGTTCACCGCACGATGGCTCTTGGCCGAGTTTCCGCCGCGCCTCGGGGACCAACTTCTAACTCCCTCGCGTTGTGGGAGGGGAAGAGGGGTTGTTCGTGTACTCCCTCCTCCCTCAATTACCCTTCATGACTGCGCCACGAGCCCTGCCTGATGAATGGCCGCTACGTTTCAATTAGGGTGAGCCTACCTGGCGCCTCAACTTCGCCAGTCCAGCCGTGCTTCGCATGTCGGATGGACGCGGCTCACCATTCAGTGCACCGAGAAAAAAGTTTCGTACTCTCAACCACGTACATGTTTATATTCTGCCAAACAATCAAATTAAGAGCCATATACAGCAGGGGCCGCGTTTAAGAGTTAGTGGACGCTAGATTTTTTTTACGTTCGAAGCACGGAAGCGGGATGGCTATTAAGTCGAATATAACACGTCCGTCTTACACCTCATCGCCTCTAGGCGCGGAGTACAAGACTAACGCGCAGTGTTTTCGTTAAAAACGTTTTTAAATCAGACTTCAAGCCATGCCCCTGTTATTTTATTTGTGGAAAGTACGAGGTAAAGTCCAGTGCAAGGTTTCTATGATTTAGTTTTCCAATTACGGTTGATATTTTCTTAAATACAGCACTTTTGAGGAGCTTGAAAATCGTGTTATTTAATTAGCGGACGGTATTTCTATTAATCATAGGGTCTTCTTTTCGTAGATAAACACATTGTAAATATTTAAATATTTATGCAAGAAAAAATACTTTCCGTAGCACGTCTCATGCGCGTGCGCCAGGTCCACTAATCCTTAAGGTGGGTCATTATCTGCCATCTTCGTATTCTTAAATTTTCCCTGTAAGTTTCATACAATGAGATGTATTAAAATTTCCTGCCTGATGTGGCACAGATATTACTTTCTTAATTTTTGACTAACCTTCCAGAGGAAGAAAGAAATATTTTTTCTACAGATGGTCACAGGTACAGTATATGCGATAGTAGTCGAGAAATGCCAACTGTATGCAATGTTATAAACTATTCCATCTGCTATGTCGAAGCATAAAACAGTATAGGAATTTATAGGTCAAATTAAATGCAGATGTTTCGTTAGTCCAACATGTCGGGTGCTGTTCTATCTTAAGGGTCTCGCCTACCACGCGCTTTAAGAGCGTTACAATGTGTACGTAAATACATTTCACTCACGAAACTATTCCACATATGCCCATTGTATCAAACTACGAAAAGAAAATACACGCCAAATAATGACGGAAGGGTGATTTCAAAGCATCACGTCGATTAGAAAAATAAATTCTGAGATTCTCAAAATAGTTGAAAACAACCTTTTTTAACCTGTTATATGTGAAAAACTACTAAAGGGATTCGTGTGAAACTGTTCTAGAAGCATACAATGGACATTGCTTAAAACTTTACACCAAAAAAAGATGGGGTCACGATTGAAAATGTCAGTTAGGAGAGTGATCTACGGTACCACTGCACGCCGTTTCAGTGTCTTGCTGTAGAGGTGATGCCTCACCAGATGAGCCGGTCAATATCGCCCTTGGCGCCGTGGCTCACTCACACAAACACACAGCCAGTAGGCGGGAGCCTTAAGGTACAGAAACAGGACAGCGATAAGGTCTAGACTGGCTCGTGCGTCAACAAACGTCAAGTATATTACTAGTAAAATTGTTTCAATAATTTGACTTATGACACTATAGTAATTAAATATGTTTAAATATAATCCACTATTAATTTTACGGACTACATTGAACGGTGTTACGCTTAAACTGATTAGGCACCAACTGTTAGTTATCGATTCAATCTCTTAAGTTTTACAGATTTGAAATAATGTTACAAAAAGTATTCTCGTCTTATGAGGTAAATATTTAAACAACATGATTAAAGACTGAAATATATGTTTATGACTGTTTCAAAGTTGATAAATATTTTTAACGTAACTATATATTTGCAGAGAAACGGTTGATGCAACAAATGAAGGAATGATTACAAAAAACTTTTATTAATGAAATATTTTCTATAAGAAAGATTCCACTGCCCGTCATAGCTAAATAAAAATTATAGAGAAAATAAAATGAATGACAGATTTTAAATTTTTAACTGAAACACTGTAGTAAATTTGGCAGGGAATCTGGGGAACGAGTTTTATTTGTTAGCTTCGTAATATGTGTTATTTTCAAACTAGATTTTGAATTTGTCCATTATTTAAATACACAGTATTAAGAGGTGGGCTGAGTTAAGAGGTCTGTTCGGCTCTTAACATCGAGGTAAAAAGGGCCTATAAGTGTGAAAGAGGTAAGCCCGGAGTAGAGCTCGAATGAAGGGAAGGGAGAAACAGAATATCCAAAAGAAAACACGCCCCAATGATGGCATTGTCCAACACGATTCACACATCTCTATATATAAAAGAGAACACCAACTGACTGAATTACTGAATGACATATCAAACTGCAGCCCAAACCACTGGACCTACAACCATGAAATTTTTCGTGGTATCCCCTCAGGTAGTAGGCGAGCAGAAAAAGGGGGGATATGTTTTTTATGAATCGTTTATATAGCTGGAACACAATTGGCTATGACTTTTAATTCAATTGAATATGTATGCAAACAGACATAACTTCAAGACTTTTCGAAATTCTTTGATTAAGGGGTGAAAATATGTGAAATGTGTTTTCGACAAAATATCTATCGAACCAAACAAGAAATATAAATGTTTTTTTTTCTTTAGATTGATGCTTATGTAAATATTCAAAATACAATTTAAATTAATTTCTGTAATTCAACCTTACAGAGGTAAAAAGGTAAAATATGTTTTCGATTCACAATCGAAATATATCGACGCCATTGATTATTTATATATCGGCGTGATTTGTGTTTAAGATTGATGCTTACTCGAATACCTGAAAAATTATTTCACGAATTTTCGAAATTCGCCACCTAAGGAGGCGAAAAGGGTGAAAAGTGATGAAATGTGTTTTCAATTAATCGTTGATATATATTGAACCAAGCGGGCTATTGTCGTGTTGTTCACGTACCAGAGACACCAGTTATTCAAGGGATTTTCGAAATTCAGCCTCTTAGGAGGTGAATAGACCTGGAATGTGATTTAGATAAATCCTCGATATATTTCGAACCGTCGAAATATTCCGTTTATTTTTCCTTAAGTGTGATGATTAGTTACGTAACCGTAAAAAGGTTTTAAGAATTTCCATAATTCTATCTCTCAGTACTATACAGGGGTGACAAGTGTATTTTAATGAATGATTGATTTTGCTTCGACTGAACGAGCTTTCGTCATGATTTTCACTTCACGTGAATACACATGTGGAATAAGATTGTTAGAAATTCGACATCTAAAGGGATGAAAAGGCATACTTTTTTTTTTTTCAGCTGATGATATTTATTTAACCAGTAGAGGTATTGAGTTGCTCGCGTCAGAATGATGCTTATACGTAAGTACTAAAAAGTCATGCAAGTTTTTTTAATTTGATGAGATAACTTGATTATTAAAAAGAAAACTTATTTTGTAAACATTCAAGGAAGACGATCCGAAAAGCAAGTACGACCAGCGAGAAATAAATTATACAGTAATTTCATTCTACAGTTCTATCGAGTTGTGTCGTATATCTTCTGTGAGCCTAGGAAATTTAATTTTTTTTTAAATGAATAATTTCGACGTTATGTGGCGCAGCTGTTTGTTGCTCTGGTCTATTTTAGGGGAGGTTGGGCTCAAATTCCGTTAAAGACTGTGCAAACTTGCACTTTTGACACACAAAAACTGTAAGGTAGATAAAATCAGTGCAATTTGGATTAAATCTTTCAAAAGTGGTAAAAATGTGTTATGCAGTCCACTATCCATTGAAGTTCCTCGATAGCATTTACCTACATATACAATCTCACTAACATTAAGGCTTAGGCACGAACTATATTTATATTTCTGCGAAACATTATCCCACCGAAACTCCCTAATGACACTTAACTTCATGTGAAGGTTTTGAAAAACAAATACGTTACTGATGCGCCCACAACGTCAACTTTTGACAGTAAATAAGGCCAGGGAAAGTCGCTGTTAGTGGCAGGGACAAACATAAGGCTGCTTTTCGCATGAACAGCTATAGCTACTGATCCTGCTGCAGAGTTATCTAAACTAGCGGATTGGTTGTTCTAACTTTTGATGGCAGAACTACCAATCTTGTGTACGAAGAGATTTTTCAGTTATAACAAATATGATCTGTTATAAGAAACACACGCGAGCAAAGCCGCAGGTGCACTGCGTTTTATTTTATATAGACCGGTTTGGCTCCAGCGGTAATCGAATCCAAATCGCGTTGGGTAGGAGTCGAACCCATATGATTAATAATAAAGTTACGCATCAGCGGTTGTAATTATTTTTCAGACTTGATATAACTGACTCACTTTTCCTAGTTACCAAGTACATGAACAAAGTACAGAGGAGAAATACACAGAAGACTGAGGCAATACGTAACGGTGGTCAGTTGGACCTGCGAACATTTTATACGACTGTTTACATTTGACAACCGAAATTAATCATAATATCTATTACAAAATTGTTACTCAAAATAGATATATTTTAATCGTCTATGTAAGTAACAATACGTATACAATTCTGTAAACATTATTTGGCAAAAAATACGAAGCAAAAACAATAAAAAAAAGTTAAGTTCTTACACACATAATTACTGATATTTCTTCAAATAAAAATTATTGAAAATATTTGTCCGCCATTTTACATAAAAATCATAAGTTCACTTTAAATTTGTTTATGTTAATATGTATTCTATTGAACCAGCATAGAAAATAAAAAAGGCTGCAAACTTTTGCAACGCGAATTTATGTAAATCCTTACTGTAACTCATTTTATTTGACGAACAACGTTATCATACCGAATAAGTGATTCAAAATGTATTCACAACAAGTACACCGGAATTATTTATTTTCCTTCCATAGCTCTTCGGTAAAACAAATTTTCACTAATTTGAAACACGGTTTCTAACCTTAGAACCGTAGTTGCAGAACATTTTTTAAACGCACAATAAATTCAGTTAACACTAATATTAAAACTAATTTGTATACTTAATTTCAACGCCCATAAAACGTGTATGGATTAAGTTACATAATGCACCATTTTTCACGTAGACCAATACATAGAGTTTAAAATTTTTAATTGTAAATAAATTTTTGAGATCCTGATATGCAGCTCGTTAGAGCACGTTAAAGAATTTATCTGAACAATTATGTAAATATATTACATAAAAATGACAGGCAAACGATAAAAGTGTAATGCGTCTTGGTTTAATGGACAAATACACAGACTGTCGGTTTTTCCCGCAGACATTACGTTAAAATTATATAATTTTAGGTAAAATTTAAAACAAAACAAAAAACTGTTTTAGTGTATACCCGTGCAGTTAAAAAAAATGGCCAGAACGTTTATAACCCAGATGGAAACGACTGCCGACATTTACTTCCCTCTCGTGTTTATTTACGTTCGTTGAATATAAATTTTTATTTATTGCCCAATAAATTTCTACGTATACTACACGCGGACAGCGCATGACGTTGGGCTCTGTTTCGTTTCTCCGCCACTCATTTCGCTTCGGAAAAGTTATTTCTGATTAATAGTTTCACGCGAATTGTCCGTAATTTGGTTAGAAGAGTGCTGAAATTGTTGTTTGTCTTCGTGGCTTTCATCGGTGATAATGGAAGAGGATTCAATTGCCAAATAGGAAGCAGAAAGGTAAAAAAACATTGCATTTCTCTCGTGTGGAACACTATGCTCGTGACAGTTTCGCCAATCAAACAAAATATTATCGGTTATTTAAGCGTAGAAAATTATGTCAGTCGAAGTTAGTGAATCAGGGAAAAATACACAAACTATATTTTGTGTCGGCTACAAAATATTCTGCTCGTATTTTCCATACCGAATAATTTTTGTGCTCGCCACAAAAAAAAATTGTAACCACTGGTCATTGTGGTCACCATAAAATATAATGTCGGGTTTGTAACAAAATTATTTGGTAAGGAAGGTCTCCAACAATATTTTTCTTTCAGCGAACGCTTCAACAAATATCAGCAGGAAGTATTCTCTATATTTTCACAAATTATTATTTTTTTAATCTTTGTTGTAATTGCCACTTCTAGGGAATCTACGAACTTATGCAAAGTTAAAAAGTAATTTGTTAAGTCATGTATACAAAAGATTTGTTTATATACAGACGTATTATTAATTTGTATTTTTCCGGACGGTTCTTATGACTTACCTTGTAATGAATACTATTTTTTGAGTAACAAGGAACATTTTTTTCTGAGTTTATTTATTTTTTTCAAATATACCTCGTATGGGAAATTATGGTGTCCAGTAAGGATCAAGGGAATTGTGGCTGCTGTGAAACAAACCTTACAATATGTGACTGTTGTATCAAGTGTGACGGAACCTGCAAAAAATTGGTATATAAGAACTAGCCCAAAACTAACAAAAAAGGAATTCCAAAGACGACGTGAGAACGAGGCAGTTAAGTGGTTTTGCGGCCGATGTGACGATGGCGACTGTAACAAGCCTTGTGACATGGGAGAATCCACACGAACGTAACCAACTAACGGTAATGAACTGCTGCTAATATTGACAAAACTAAACAAGCTTGATTTGATTACGGCGGAACAGTCAGCTCAGAGAAAGTGTCTAATTCTGCGCCGAGAATTTCGACGAAATAACAAATGAGCTAAATGAAGTAATGCTGAAACTTTATCAAATACTGTCATAAAACAAAAGAATAAACGAACAGTTGAACACACTCCAGTAAGTAAACACACAACAACGTGATGAAATGAAATTATAACACTACTGAAAGAAAATGAAGATCTGAAGCAATACTTGCAACGTAATAATGTTGAACTTCATGGCATTCCAATGAAAAAAAAAAAATGAAAACACAGTAGAAATTGTAAGGGAAACTGCTTCAGCTCTGGGATCTCACTTGAAGATAATGACATAGATGCATGTAATCGACTGACGCAGAAACACCCTGAGCTGCCGCCTGCAACAATTGTGAAGTTCGTAAGGAGAACAAAAGAAGAAGAACTAATGAGGGTGAAAAAAAATCGCATAATAACAAATAGCCTTGATATCACACCAACTGCCGCAACTGGAAGACCAATCTACATCAATGTAAACCTGACGTAGTACCATAAACCACTGCATAAGAAATTGAGAAACCTAAGGAAACCGGTCTTAATTATGTCTGGATCAGTAACGGCAACATCCTTGCTAAAATATATGACAACGCAAAGACCATCCGAGTGAAAGAAGAAGAGGACATATACAAAATAGTGGCATCCTTAGCGAAGAATGGTACCATCAACACCCCCACAAAAACCACATGATGCAAGTTGTGGATGAAGGGCGACTGGAAACCATTCAAGCTAGAGAGGAAATATTTGAACAAATATAAGACTATTGTGAGTTTGTTAAGACTGACTCAATTAGTCATATTAAAGCATTTAAATTACTTTATAAAAATGCAAGGAGCTTAAGAAGCAAACTTGATATGTTAGAGGCATTGAATGTAAGTATTGGTAGCACTGACAGGATTGCAGTTACTGAAACTTGGATTAATAGTCACGGAAAGAAGTATTTTAATATTGAAGGGTATGATAGTTTTTTGCTTGTAGAGATAGTAAAACTTGTTTAATTGTAAAAAAAAACACCTTGTTGACAGGTACTGTAAAAGACACTGGGGAGCATAGCCGGTTACATTTATAAGTGGGTAGTAAACTTGTGATTGGCACAAAAATACATGTAATTGTGGCTTATAATCCCAACAAAGCCAATTGTCCTCTTTTTTAGAAGATTTAGAAACTAAGTTACAAAAAGTTAAAAATTACTGTTACATAATTTTAGGCGATTTCAATGTTGATACATTAAGTGAATAACAGAAACAAGTCCGTATACTTTACTTATTATCGCTTACGGGTTCTTGCAATGCAATAAAAAATTTCCAACCAGTTGTACCAATACTACAAGTACCCTCTTGGATCACGTGTTAAAAACAGCAGTAAGTACAATTATACACTATCGAATATTGGTCCCTTAGATAGTATTATAAGTGAACACAAATTACTAGTGTGTGAGGCTACTGCTAACTCAGCCCTAAGAGTGAAGACTAGACAAATTGAAAAAGAACTGCTAAATAAAAAATTTTAAATTATCTACGGTAATTTTAATTATCTAAAATGTAATGTATAAAACAATACTGGCTGTGACCATAACTTATTATATGACACATTAATTCCACAAATTGCTGAGGGAATAGAAGCAACCAGCACTAAAATAATCTCTCAACATAAAACCAATATAACTAATGCTAACAACACATGGGTAACTTAGGAATTATTTGACTTAATACATAGAAGAGAGACATTACACTCAAAGTGTAGGGCTAACCAGCATAACGAAAACCTTAAAACTGAGTATAAATTGTGCCGTAATAAACTAAGAGCATTAAAACGTAAATAAGACTTTGATGCAATAAAATTTATAGGTGCAACCATAATGTAAAAAAAAAACGCCTTGGAAGTTACCAGATCTGTTGTATATGGAAAACAAGTAACAAAAATTATGAACATTGAGATGCTGTCTAAGAACTCTGTCATGGTAACAGACAAAACTGATATGTATGACACATTAGACATTTATTTCACCCAAATAGGGCCTGAGCAAGCAATAAAATTCAACACACCAAAATCATCCTGTCAACTAACTACTAGCAATAGACCTACTGTACAAAATATTTTTTTCTAAAACCCACAGATACACAGGAAGTACTGTGAAACAAAAAAGTAACAATAAAACAACATAGGCTATGACCAGTTATCAAGCAAGACACTAAAGCATACAGCACCTGCAATAGCTCGTATAGTTGTAGAAAGCATTAATAAGTCAATAATATGTGGAAATTCCCTATATAAGCTTAAAATAGCTATAATTTTAGCTTTTGACACAGCCGACCACAAAATTTTACTGCAGAAAATAGAAAATGCATCATGCTGGCATTAGAGGAACGTTTTTGAAAACTACCTTCATAACAGAAAACAGTATGTTTATGTAAATGGCTACCTATAAATTATAACACATTGGGTGCCACAAGGCTTAGTACTGGGCCCTTTACTAGTTATTATGTACATCAATGACATTGCTGATTGCAAACTAAAAGTACACTTAACACTTTACGCTGACCACACTAACATATTCTATATGGGAAATAATCCTGAGGAACTGATTACAGATATGCAGGATGACATACACACAATTACAGAATGGCTAAATAAGGACAAACTAAGCAGAAATCAAGACAAAACAAATTACATGTTCATAACTAAACCAAATAAAAAGTGACCACTGAAACACAAA
Organism: Medauroidea extradentata; assembly: GCA_003012365.1. Classification (NCBI taxonomy): domain Eukaryota; kingdom Metazoa; phylum Arthropoda; class Insecta; order Phasmatodea; family Phasmatidae; genus Medauroidea; species Medauroidea extradentata. Next base: position 43,149 of record PNEQ01085870.1, on the reverse strand, counting down.
TATTTCTTAGTAACAAACCAATAGCAAGGATAGACTCTGCTAAATATCTGGGCCTCACTATCGACCATAATTTAACATGGAACGTTCACTCAAATAATGATTTTAAGAAAGTAAAACCAGCAGCTGCAATCCTCTAGAGAGTCAGACAAGCTGTCTTAACAAAAGTAATTAAAATGTATATACTATACCATATTACACTGCCACTTATTACACAAGGTATGCATCTGGAGCCAGTGCAACAAACAAATGCTAAAGAGCATAGAAGTTGTGCAAAATAGCAAAATAGAGCAGTGAGACACATATATGGGTATTAAACACTTTTACAGAGAATGTATAAGGGTCTGAGAATATAACAACTAAATATGATAATAGAAGCAGAATATACAAAGTTAGCACATTTGGTATTTGGTAAACCCACAATTAGTAATCTCTCCTTTAAATTCAATAAAAGTATACACTCACATTATACTTTAAATGCAAGAAAGTTAGAGTTAAGCCATATAATATCCACAAAATTTGGTATTAGAGATCTCAATCATAAGATGTTATAAGATTCAATGCAATGAATATCACACTAAGAGAGACTAGAAGCCTTAAAATAGTCAAAGTCAAAATAAAGAAAAAACTTTGGGAAGATTATAACAGGCTCTGTATTGAGCTTTAGTCTCGCTTTTTCTTCTCTATGTTGTTATGTTGTTATTGTATTTGTCTTTTTTTTTTTTTTTACTTAGTAATATCGTATACAATTGTTTTTCTTGAATCTTATTGTTGTTAATAAAATTAAAGTCAAAGTTGAAGATACCAGCAATCATTAATTAGCTTGTGTAAAAGTTAAAAGTGTTTGCGCTTGTCTGTTGAACTGCAAACACTTGAGATATGTAGTTATAAATATGATATATGTAGAAATGTGCATATGCTAATGTAATGATATACTAACAGCACCATATGTTTACTATGTATTGTTCTTGAGAACGGGTCCTAAATGTTTGGACTCATTGGAACAGCCAATAAATAAATTAAAGAAATAAATATTATACATGTACACTTAAATCATATTTTGTAAAATACTAATTTGCACGTTTTAGTTATGAACATTTATTAGTGAACATAAAATACTGACAATGTTTCTTGCAGGAATTTGTGGATATTTAAAATCAAACAGCTTCTCTGGCCATGGTAGTGGACAAGAAGTACAGCAGGTGGCGGTTGTGGGGTTGTTACGCCGGTTGCGCGGGTCACCATAAACCCCATCTGGCGGCGACTTGCTCGCCCTCGACGAGCGGCCAGAGGGACATCGCCTCCGGGCCCAGCCGACGTGCTGGAGAAGGTGGGAGTGGTCCAACTGCTTTACGAGCCCTCTCCGCCCCTTCCCTGACAACACCAGGGGCTATCTCCTCAAACTGTGACCTCCCCCTACCTACCCCTTCCTCCTCACCATTACACAACACCCACTCTTCACTCCAGACGTGTCTGCCCCGACACTTCCCCTTGACCCTGAAGAGGACACCCTTCCGGTAGCGCGATTTCCAACTGCAGGGAATTTTTACCACAGGGAGAAGATAAGTCCCAGGTTCTATGTTCCAAGCACGCCTGTATGTACGGATGGTAGACATTACTATATCTAGCTATGTAATTGTGTGTGTATACATACACACATTGACCCACACATATGCGTGTTAATCAATGTCGAGCAACGGATAATTCCAAAACGACGTACAGTTTTGCATACAGGTATCGTAGTTATTCAGTTTACTAAATGCATATATATTGTCGGTTTACTGCCAAAAGTGACCAAGTCAAATCGAGATGAACTGACACAACTTGTACGTGTATATGTGTCCGTGTTAAAAGTTTATTCGTTGTTGAGTATTATTGTCTCACAATATCGTGACTTACCATGTTTTTGTAGGCTCTTATTTAATTGTATTTTTTCACAAAACACTGTACATGACATTTATCGCTGTTGGAGGTATACCAATGATTCGAAGATTCGAACCCATTTGTAAAATGTTATGACTATATATATATATATATATATATATATATATATATATATATATACTGAATAGTATCAAAATAATGACAACTCCAATATCTTATTAAATTTGCAGAATTTAACTTTAAGGTCTATATTCAGATTCAGTGTCGAATTACTCCCATTATATTCACTTTAATTATAAATTCATAAAAAAAATTGGTTTTACTTTCCTAGGAGATATCGCCAACTTATATCGCCCAGACTCATATGAATATTTTAGTTGTGGTTATTGTTAGATACATTTTTGCTATTCCGAAGAGTACCTGACAAACTAAGTCAGTACTTCAGATATCAACATTTATTTGGTTTTAAATAAACGAATTTTTGTTGATTCCTCAAACCTGTAAGTACTATTGTGTGCCGATTAAGTGCATTCCTTTCATATGTTAATTGCAAAGTTTCTGTTGGTTTTTGTTCCTGATCTCTTATTATTTCTGACTCGCAGTCGGAAGGAACAACTGTTCGTTTCCCGTTTCCAGCCATCCTGATTCCGGTTTTTTTTTATTGTTTACTGAAATCGCTCCAGGCGAATATTGGGATGGTTCTTCAACAAAAGCCATGGTCGATTCCTCTCCCAGTTCCTGTCATTGTACCAAGTTGCATGTTACCCGTCTCTAATGACGTCGCTGTCGACGAGACGTAAAACCCACTTATCTTTATACCTTACCGTTCCAGTGAATGGTGACGGAGACCAAAGTATTCGCCGAAAATAAAATATAGAATACATTCTTCTTACTCCCTTTCGTCTTTTTCTTTGTCTCTAAACGTGAAACACTTATATATATCGTAGACTTTCTCGATACGTGACTCATTACTGTGAAATAGCCACAATTATTTTTAAACGCATTTCATGTTAACATGAAAATTAAATAGATCAATTTTTCGCTACACTTCCATTTTTTTCGAGCGACAATTGCTTCTTGTGGACACAAAAATCATGTAGACTTATTGTTATTTATACAGTAACGAATTCAATATTCTGAGAGGGTGTGGACACCAAAACAAAGGAAAAAAAGTGTATCGAATATAAATGGGTCCTAAATTCAATTCATTATTACAGGTATGTATCACTCATTAGTGTATTACAAGGACTGCAGGAAAAGTTATCGATGCCTCCAGCACATCAGATATTAACTAAGAGTGATACTGACGAAAAGTGAATCCTTGCGTTGTATGGCACAAGGGTGCATTAATATGAATATATTTCCCATGAAGCACCTATATCCTGCACTGAAATTAAAGTATTGCCATAGTTACCATATTTATGTTAAAGAAGGAACATTTTTTTATTATCGATAGTATCCCAACTGTTCCTACAACAATCTGTTCTGTAAATGTAACCATAAGTTCTTTGCTCATTCTACGAAACCAATTGTTGTAGGAGCAACCCAGATAGTTCTGGCAATCAAACGAGACTGTCATCCATATTATAACTTAAGTATAGTAACTATAAAAATACTATTCTTTTATTGTTTAAGGGTAGTGAGTGGTGCGAAATCATGGCTTTCACCTTAATGGTCTTAGTAACCATGTTTACTGAGATTCTTTTATGTTTATGTGTGTACTTCATCTAAAAAAAATTATTATTTTCAATCCTGTATTTATGAAAATGTAATTATAGCAGAGGTGATTACAGAAGTGAACAAAGAAACAGCAGATATACACTACGGAACTGGTTTTACGTGCTAAACAAGCTCTATGCCTTATAAGCCTAACACACACCATTTAGAGCAAATATATTTTTAACGTCTTTTTACTACTAGACAAGATGCACATACGCTGCCTTGAGGTGGTGCTGAGAAACACAATAATGTAGGTCAGCTCACGTCCGTAGAAGAACAGGTCTGGACACTCGACTGGAAAATTGACCCCCTTGTTATTTGGCTGTAGTTCACTAAGTTGCCGATAATATTGTGTTTTATTGGCGCTTCAGTTAGGGAGGTCGGACTCAAACTCCGCCTACTTCCTTTCAATTTATCAAAACGTAATTTTCATTAATTTACGAAATACTTCCTTCGCTCACAAATTAAAAAAAAAAAAAAAAGGCTCCAGCTATCTTTATTTACTTTATAAATTTAACAATGGAAAAAAGTGGGCGGAGTTTGGGTCCGACCGCCCTAACTGAAGCGCCAATAAAACACAATATTCTCGGTAACTTAGTGAACTACAACCAAACAACAAGGGGGTCAAGCAAAATACATTGTTAGATAGGCGAGTGTCCAGACCTGTTCTTCTACGACCGTAGGTCAGATACAAGTATTAGTATATATATTATTTTCAGCCATAGAGAAAAAATCAAAACATTAAGAGTTAGTGGACGCTAGCTTTATTTTACTTTCGAGGCACGGAAACGGGGATGGCTATAAGTCGAACATAACACGTCCGTCAAACACCTTATCGCCTCTAGGCGCGGAGGACTAAACTAGCGCACAGTGTTTTCGTAGAAACCGTTTTTCAATGGGACGTAAAGCGATGACAATTATTTTATGTGTGGAAAGTATGAGATAAAGGCCAAGGTTTATATGATTTAGTTTTCTGATTGCGTTTGATATTTTTTCAACTACAGCAACGTGAAAAAGTCATTTCCAGCACTTTTGAGTAGCATCTTTTTTTTTATTTTTAGTTTGAAGTGTGTCTTCTTTTCGTAGATGAAAAAAAAGCATAGGAGCCATTTTTAATAGTTATACAATAAATAATACTTTCCGTACCACGCTACAACACGTCTCACGCGCATTACCCTAATTTCATTAATATATCAAATGAAACTGGTAACATATTTATTTTCGAAAAATGTCTGTTATATGTTTTAATAACGCATAACTATGAATCTCAGCCCTTCAATCGTCACGTACATTACTGAAAATCTGATTTTATATTAATAACGTTTTCCTCGCACGACTAAGCGGTTTACATTTATTTTAGAGATTAACTGATGTAGTCATGAACCAAATTAAATTTATTTACTGTCATTCCGGCAATTCAATAATTAATTGGAAAACTGCATATTTAATGGTCGTACGTATATTTTAGTTATAAAAAAATGTAATATGCATGCGAGAGAATAGAAAAAAATAATAGTATTTTTGTATGTGTAGCGAAACAATAATTAAATATTAAATTAGCCTCGTATTTCGTTTAAAGTCATTTTTTTTGTAAATTTTGTTAAATAAAGAAAATCTGTTTTGCTGCGTTTTACATTTCGTACACTTTAAAAAAAATAACGTGTTAACTAAATAACACATTTGTTTCGCTATATACAAACGTATATTCGATGGCCTTTAGAGCAGTGTTAACTCTCTTTTTATTTATTATTATGATTAATTTTGATTCCGGTAACGCTTCGCGAAAGTATAAACACTCCTTTTGATAAAGTTAAGGCCAAATAAACTGATCATCTCTCTTTTAACTTTATAGCGTGCAAAACCAGTAAATAGATTTTCAAGGCATCTTCCACCAAAAAGCATCCATCTCCTTCAATTTGGGAAGTGTATCCGTGAAACGTGATTATACATGATTCACGTAGAAACTCAGTAGAGCAAATGTGATTAGTCTGACGCGAGCAAGTATATGTTGACAGCATTACGAGAGTTTTTTTTAACTACCGAAATGTCTGTTATACTGTAACCGCCTTTCCTTATATATGGTCATTTTTACTCTGTTACAAATAACTATAGTCAACTATTTAAATTACTTGTTTATTTAATAAGCGATAAGCTTACTCAGAAAATATTCTCTCTTGAACAGAAGGAGGGAATATTTTATCAAAATTTCAAACATAATAATATTACCCAGGCCTGCATAATAATACCTCATTTAATACTAAAACTATTGTAGAAAACATAAAAGAAATACATTACATTTCATTATGTTTTCATTACCAAAATAAAATAATGCTACACGAAAAAAAAATATATAAAGATGTAATAACATATATCCCAGTGTTGCTAAAATATAAAAAAACATTGTATACTGTACGTTTAATATTTTTAACTACAAATAGTTTGATACATTAACTGTAATGACATTGTACAATGTACACAGGGTCTAAAATCAAATATCAGTAAACATTTAGCTATATGCTTGCTTCTTCATTGTACAACACTTCAATATACATGAATTATGCCAGTAAAATTCCACTATAATCTCAAACAATCCAAAATTTGTTAATGTTAAGAGTTGGAGTATTGTGATTTGTTTCCAAATGGTTAGTAGTGGAGTGAATAAAAATGGTTAAGACCTACACTCCAGTAGAAGGCCTAGTGTATCAGCTGTATGCGGAATTCAAGTCTGCAATTACGGTACATGAAAATTATTGGTGTTAACGTAAAAAATTATCCGCAAAAAGAAAAAAAGAACAAGCCGCGTGGTTACATAAATTTAAAAATGACTTATTTGAATTTGGAGCATTCGTAAACATTTTTTACAACCCAAAGCTTAACATTTGGTGTGTCCTAATACCCAATAAGGTTATAGAACGATATTTTCCGCAGAGAACACCGCAGTGGGAGTAATTACCTGAATAACCTTGAACTTTTCCCGTTGGGGTACGTCAAGGATCGTATGGTAAATGACATTGCTACCCTTAACACAAGAATCAATAAAAGGTACTGAAACTGTTGATGCTGCAATTCTGACCTGTATACATACAGAACTCGAACATTGACGTTCTGTTCTTCGAGCTACAAGTAGGGCACACACTGATTTCAGGGTGGCAAATAAAATTTCAGAGTTGCAGAAAATTAAAAAAATAATAATAATACATTGTTCGGGCTGTACATAGCGTAATTGGCAATGTACTTTCGTATTATAGTGTACATAGTCGACATGATGTTCGTTCATACATGATTTATTTGAATTTCACGCCAAGCCATCACCGAAATATGTGACAAAAGACTAGTGTAAAGAAAGATGGCGGTCGGCTACCTGTTCGTGATAATACGCGTCCGACAACGAACGTTTCATCGTCGAAATAAACATCAGTGCTCAATTTTCAGTAGTTTCTGGTTCATGTTTTTTTTTTATTTTTATTTTTATTTATTTTTTTTTTTTTTTTAATGATTGCAATGAATGCACCACCTGT
>PNEQ01085870.1:0-35931 GCA_003012365.1 Medauroidea extradentata | reverse complement strand
TCCTTTTTTTTGTGTTAACGAACTTAAATCCAGTATTAAATTGAAGCCTTCGTTTCAACCGAGAAGTGCTAAAACACGATCAACTAAATTACCAATACGATAATGGCCAGTGTCTTGAACTTAACGGCTCGTGTCCGATCGTCAGTGGTGACATTTCAAAATAATTACTTACAAAAATATAGACTGAGTATGTTCAAGTGTTCATATTATAAAAGTTTAACCATTATGTTTCAAGTTATCCCTGCATAGTACTTAAATAGTTAAATGAAACACAGAAACTGTAATTAGCCATGCCCTTACTACACTGAATGGCTGGGTGTTATTTCTTTGTAAACTGGTTCGTTGCCTTGCTAACTGCACGTGAATTATTATTACTTTTTACTTGCGCTTATGGTTTTGTTCGCGAACGGCAATTTTCTCTCGAGAAGTTGATTGGCTATTGATTCGACTGCCGAGTTTGCCCGCAATATTGGCCAGTAAGGGCTTCCCGCGCCCCTCACCTACCCCCGCCCCTTGCGTTGGTCAATGTTTTATCTGACAATTTTTTTTTTACTCCCGGAAATAAATGGTTATTACGATTAAGATACGGGCACATTTCGTTGATCTTTTTTTTTTTTTTTTTTTTTTTGTAATGGTCATGTCAAATCACAACAAACCGTCATTCTTAGTTCGTTTAGTTGCTATACATACTCAATCAGATAAATAGCATATCACGTAAATAAAATGAAGGGCTACATAACACAGAAGCGAGAGACCACTAAGGGCTACCCTGTAACTCACATGTCGTTTCTACCACACGACTTTAATAAGAGTGTTCAAGTGCGATAATATCATAATTTTATATTTATATGAAATATTGTTAGCTTTGTAGACGTTTATTTATCTACCACGCAGTCTTACGTAATATTTTACCTTTCTGAGAGCACATACTTTATGAGAGTTATAAACGTTTAGCTCAAGGCATTTTTTCTACAACTAACCCGGTATGTCCATTCTAATCGTATGCATAGTCTTTCATAGTAAATTTTGGTCTTTATTGTGACTGACGTAACGTAACTTAAGAAATCAAGTGGGTAAATTACTTTCTAAATTTACTTTAGTTATACAAGCGTGTATTATGCTGTTGTTGTTCCTTCTTAAATTATACAAGATTTTATCATGTTGCTGCAGTTCCTTCTTCAGAGATCAAATTCTTCCAAACATTCGGTTGCTTTGAAAAATTATTTTGTATTGCGTTGCTGACATTACAGGAATGGGCTAAATACTTAAAATGTTCAACATAACCAAACCGACCATGTACATCGTAATATAACTTTATATCGTGATTAAGACACGTTGCATGCAAAGCCTGCATATTTTCACTACTCTCGCTAGACAGAACACAGGTCGGCAAAGATGAACAGATGTTTTGATTCTTGACACATCATATTTGGACCCACCATCAGCTTTCTTGTGTTGCAGGGGGCGCACATGTCCGGATAAGCCACGCCGTTTAATGCTATAACCAAGAGAACTGTTGAAGTTATCACAGTATTGAATTTAAAAAGATATTCCGTTCATCATGAACTGCAAGTCTCTCCTTGCCCAAATTGCACTGTTTTTTTTTTTTTTTTTTTTTTTTTTTTTACGTTGGGAAAAAGGTGTGGTTAAATAATTACATAGTCAAAAGATTCGGGTCACAGATTTTTATCGTAGGCGTCCATTTATAAAGTTATTCACCGTCAAATTTTGAATATGATTTGGTCGTTGATTAATAAGTAATTGTACTATATAATTAAGGATGCATGGAAACAGTTTCAAGTGCAAAACTTTCTCTCTTAATTTGTTTGACACTTCAAAATGGTCTTAATGAGGAAGTACTACATAAGTAAGAAAATTTCGCAGGTTCACAGACCTGTAGGCTAGCCTCCAAGAATATATGTGTATTCAAGCAGACAACAACTGTTAATTCGCTGCTCGCTTTCACGGTGAAACAGCACGATTTGGCTTCCATTTACTTGCTTATTTATTGTCGGCTCAACGCTCTCCAGGAGGAGTAAAATAAAGCAAAAGCCAATTGAGAAAGTGACACGAACATATAGTTGATTTAATTCTTGCTTGAGTCCAAAAGAAAACGCGAATTATTCAGTTCACCAGCTATTGGAAGTGGGGATTGAGAAGATACAGGATAGTAGATTCTAACGTGCATGTCACTGAACTCATTCCTTATCTGCTTAGAGTATTTCGATACTGAACAACACGTAAAAATTAACGTCCGAGGGGACAATGTGACGATCTTGCATTTCTGGCAACAGTGTGCGCTCAAACAAGTGTAACGTTAACGGCAGTTTTCGTGTATTGGAAATATAGAGCCAATTCCCGATTAGTATTACCTCCACGCTGCAAACTAAACGTGAATTTCTCTACAGCTAGGGGCCCGAAAAATTCTCGTTTTTTTTTTCCTTCTGCTCACAATCCAGAATTCAAATACTTAACTGACACCTCCTGCAGGGCTCTGATGGAATAAAAAAGTAGAATTTAAATGCAGGTCCGACCGTGTTGTATTACTGTGTCAGCGAGCAGCCTGCATGCAGCAGTGAAGCGTGAAGAGATCCAGAGCATTCGCTGTTAAGTAGTAACTGAGTCGTGTGTGGAATAATTAGACTAGGAGACCTTCGCGCCTGTAACTTGCAAGAGACGAAGAGCGGATTCCCAGAAATAGATCTTGATCTCAGCAGCTCACCTTCATTGGTATGGCCGACAGGTGAATTAATGGTGTTTGCTTAAAATTTATAGTCGAATTGAAGTAGAGCTTGCCTTGGAAAACGACCACGCTACAAACTAAATAGTAGTACAGACGTGAAATGACGTGGTGGCTTTTGATACCTGAGCCTGTTGACACCAGCCCCGTGTCTGTTTGGCTCCTTCATGTTTCATGTTACAAGTTTTATGCCCGAAGGCCAGCACACCCTCCTTCCACTTGCATTGAAACTGTACTCAGACGAGTGAATCAATGCACGGCACATATCCTCTTCTTTCCTTGCGACTTCTCTTGATGTCTTTGTGCCTGTGCTAGCATAATTAGTGAACACATCTTTCTTCCGGTATTTCATTTAAAACTTGCCCTTCTCGCCCATCAGTGTTCGCCCAGACTCACTTTTAATCAGGTTTTTACTCAGGCGGCACGCTATGGGTTATCGGAACCAAAACTTTCTAGCACCTTTATTGCCTTTTACTCCTACTCCAGGTGTCTTATCCACTGGTCGTAATTTTCGAGTCGTTTCCCAATCTTTGTAGCAAAGCTGTTCCATTTCTCAAAAAATGTATGTTTGCAAGTATAGCTTTCAGGTCTACATTAACTATCCCCTAGTCGTGTATGTGTGCCCTGAATTCTTCTCTGATGTCTACGGTCTTGGGACATTCCAATACTACGGGCTACATCGTCTCGTCTGTCCCACAGACATCACACAAGGGTGAAACCACCAATTTCATGCTGTACAATTTAGCCTTGAAGTTGCCATGTCCGGTCATAAGTTATGCACTGTAATGGTTTACTGTTATCCAGTTCCGCTTCATCCTGTCTTCCACTTCAGGAAAAAGCTCGAATGCAATTCTCCCATTTTCTGAAGTTTCCCAAGTTGACTGCCACCTTAGCAAGGTATGTTTTCTAGGAGTTTTCTTGTCTAATGATGAGGTCTTCCTTCTTTTCTGAAGCATACGCTATTGTGAAACTTAATTATATATTGTACAGAGTCCTACATGCAGGACAGAACATCCTACCAGTAGGACGTTTATGTTCTACAAATATAAGTACTTTCTGTATTGCTAGTAGAACTTTAATCTATGTCGTGACAGAACATCCTACCAGTAGGACGTTTATGTTCTACAAATATAAGTACTTTCTGTATTGCTAGTAGAACTTTAATCTATGTCATTGTAAATATCAGCAAATTCTCTATCAGCCCATATAAGAATTGTGTTGATACGCCTGTTCGCTTGAAAATGGCGCGGATTTTAACAGATTATAATGAAAGGCGACAGGGTTCACGTAAAGATGGCACATTTTGATGCACCTGAAAGTGAAAACGTGTCTAGTAAGATCAGTTTCGGCGGTAAACGTATGTTTTAATGACATGGCAGAAAAGTTTGTTTTGCGTGTATTTTGGAGTAGTTGCAATAAACTAATTTTTTGCTTTTTAAAATTTTTTCTGCGAAAATCGTTGGTCTTACTACATAGATCCTGCAACTTTCACTCAAAGCCTGGCACTTCAACTGATCAAAAATACTTAACTACAATTGGTCAATCACTGCTTCGCCGTCGCCTATCGACATACAATACTCGCCGTGTCATTGCAATTCCAGGAATACACGTACTTCAAGCACTCTCAGAACGTGACACCGCTGGTAAATATGTGCAGAGAAATAGTGTTATTAATTGTTTACAAGTGAGCAATGTGCAAGCTTTAATTGCACACTATGTGGCCCTTCTGCAGTAGTGTGCAGCGCCGGAAGCCAACACGACTGTTTTTCTTACCATGCATAACATGAATTCAAATTTGTCTTCCATTTATTTTTCGAAACTACGCCAGTTTTTAAAATGTCAAGTATACACGTCACATTACTCTTAAAAATGTTTGTAACTATTTCTTTGGTCGACTTTTATTTTGAATATATGTGAATGTTTACTTTATGTTTCATTGTTTACAATGTGACAAAAGAATAAAAATTTATTTATAGAAACATACAATAGATACATGCGAGTACTGCCAGAAGAACTACGTCCTACTGGAAGGACAGGTGCAATAGGGAGAAAGTAATTTAACTGCGTCCTGCTAGTAGGACTTTACGACTCACCCATGTCAGTACTGCCAGAAGGACTGTGTCCTACTGGAAGGACAGGTGCAATAGGGTGAAAATAATTTTACTGCATCCTGCTAGAAGGACTTTCATTAAAAAGAAGCCATGTACAAAAGTCCTTCCAGAAGAGCTTTCAGCAGGATGCTGTCTCGTACAATCTATCATTAACAGTGCCGACCTCTGAGCACTGATGAACTTCCTTCTCGCTGCCCCCATAACAGCTGCTGAGCCATAGGTGACAATGCCCTCAAAGACTCTGTGATAGATTGTCTTTAATGTCCTGACGTTTAAGCTTCGTCCTGTAGTTCTAATGGATTTTAGCGGACTGAAAGTCACAACAGTTTTCTTACTGGCATAATCTATATACGGCAGGAAGCTCATATTATTATCCAGAATGACTCCCAAGTACTTGTGCTGGGATACAAGTTGGACAGGCCCTCTTGCAAATCGCACCACTGGAGACTGTTGAAGTTTGCCTGTTAGTAGCATACACTTGGTCTTTTGCGTAGAAAAGGTCAATTTCACTCTGATTTCCCAGTCTTGCAGGATAAAGAGTCTACAATAAGGTGAGGAATAAATGTGTTAAAATTATTAGAACTTTCCGGGAATTAAGGTCGCCGCCTGCCAAACGCTTAAAATGTTTTTCGGTGTGTTGGTAAACCGGTATGAAAAGAAAATACACTTCGGACAAGGTCAAGATGTCAAGATGTCATTGACACCATGCTCATTCAATCACTGTTTCTAGTCCCTCCAACATAGCTCAAAAGCGGTCTTTCAAACTGCCGTACTTTCAAATGTACTAACCGGATGTATGTGAATCTTATATCGAGACGTGAACTTAACTTTGCTACAGACTTTCCACCAATAAAATCATACGGTCACGGCTTTACGTCCCATAGTAAGAATGGATCGGCCGGAATATTGCACGCGGCATTTGATGCGTGCTTCAAGGTCGCTCTTACAGCTTCGTCGCGTTTGAACCTTGAACGCGCAGGAAGGTAGCTCCCTTAAGAATAAAGTTAACTGCAGTTCAGTAGATAGAAAGATGAGTAAAATATTGATTAGTTAGTAAAATAATGTCATTTATTTTCCGAGAGGTGCCACAAAATGTTTTAAGTTGTGGAGTGACGAAAAGCAACCAGGTAATTATATGCGACGTAAAAGTGTTTAGACGCTTAATACTAGCCACTTATGAAAGAGAGATAATGTGTAAATAGAAAGCGCATTTCGAAGCCACTCATACCATTAGCTGATCGACTCGATACCTGGTAATGCCTCTGCCCTCAGAGCTAATCCTCTCTCTCTATCTTTCTCTCTCAGAAGCTTCGATCGCCACCTGATGCCCTTATTGGATCGTAGCTGAACAGTGTGTGAATCAACAGATGATACCAGAAAATTCCTCACCTCATCAATTTTTCTCAGAGCTCATCTAATTAAAATCGCTTCACTGCTAGAGAAAGTATTTCCCTTACCAGAGAAATTGTTAAGTATTATAATTTTCTAATTTATGTAAATGGTTTTTAGTGCTTGAATAACTATTTTATTTTTTAATTTAAGTCACAAGCCTGGTACACAATATCCTTAATTTTCTACTCAATTCCTTTCTAAATTCTGTTCATAAACTTCGATTGCTATTTTATACCATAATTATGTAGCAAAACGTCTGTGTTGTGTACACACTATCACAGTTTACAAGCAATTTTCGGTAAATAAAGAAAAAAATTTATTTGTGATGTTGGTTGCTATATTCCATAACAATATAATTCCCGAAAACTATTTCGTATAGAAGATACGCGTGTTTTGCCTAATACATTAAACTATCTTGCATTAGGTTTTGACAACTCCGGCAGTCGTGGGTTTAGAAGGACAACAAGAGTTTCATTTTAATTCATATCATATTTGCATTCCTACTCGTGCACTTCGCATGCTCCATAGCTGAAACTATGAGTTGCGCATGTGCGTGAACATACACTACGATGAAAAATAGGACGGGCTCTGTCTGTGAAAGTAAGTATGGAAATATGTCTGGCACCACCGTAGTTGCGGTATACACTGCCGCAGTGCTACGTGCACATAATTACGTACGGAATTATATTCTGAATTATTGATAATATGTACCAGGCTACAGTTTGTACTGTAGCAAAAACAATTATTTTCTACATTTTGAATGCAAATATCACTATGCTTTGGCAAGGCCTAAAACTATATCACCCTCAATCAAGTCTTTCGAAGTTTTCAAACAAACCAGCATTAGGCCTATAGATTTTTACGGTGTGCCAGCAGGATTTGGTCAAAAGACACATTTTACTCCTTCCCAACAAACAAAAAAACATTTATTGGAACACTGGAGCATTATAACAGAATACCTCCAAACTACGCACGGAGAAGCAAAACTACAACACCTGAGAGCACACACGAGCAAAACGAGGCGATTACATTAATTAATCATTGTACATAATTCATCGCTAAAAGCACCAGTTTAAAATTTTAAGATTCTCGAAGAAAATATTAAAAAATGAAATTTAAAAAAGGAAACAGTAAACTTAGGCAATCGTTTCTACCAACTTTCTCAGCAAACGTTTTCTGGGATAGCATATTTCTGACGCACAGTTTCTGCCGCAGTAATCTCGTACGTTTAACTGCGGCGGAACAGATAACGCTTAACAAATGCGTCATTCTGGGTAAATGTTAGCTCATGAAGATAGCTAGTATAATTTATTTATTAGGTTATTTTATACATGCACTCGAAGAGCACATGACCTTGGTAGTGGTACCCTGGGGGAGGGGGGGAAAGGGGCATGTTTAAGGAACCAACCCAGCAGTTCCGCTGGAGTGATTTCGGAAAACCGTCGAGAATTGCCGGAGTCGGGGATCCATGGCGGATCCTCCCGAATGCGAGGCGAGAGTTTTACCACTGCTCCATCAATCTCGGTTATCTAAGGGGTTTTTTCGTAGTTTTCCCATACTGACTTTCAAAACTGTGTCGATTTAAAATGCCGTTTTTAGCGTTTATTTACCTACCACACACTCAGTTTACAAAGCTAGCACGGGCCGTGTATTAATAGTAGCCCGAGTAAGGTAAATTCCACTACAGGTTAGAAACGTAATTTGTTTTCTTATGTGAGAATTTTGCACAGGGAAAATGTCTGCCATCAGTGGCTCTGTTATCGCTAACGGTTAAAATAAATTACGAAATCGTATTAAATTTGAATTTAACTAGAGATGGTAAAAAGAGAAGTAATTTAATTTAATTTTAAAGTGAAGAACAGACCAATTTCGTCTTTTGAGTTATCATCTTCATGTAACTTCAAATTCATGAATGTTCTGTGGTTGGTCATTTTAATCCATCTCACCGATACCAGCACAAGTGGCAGAAATTCTCTCTTGCCAAACTTTTAACATTGATCATTACAACTGTAGTAGAAATAACCTTAGATCAAGTAGAGTTGTCAGGCGTTAACAAGTTAGTATTCGAACAAACCTGGTCAAGCGACTGAGCAAACCTACCTTACACCGTCAGGTTACTTAATGTAACCGCCTAAAGGCACCGTCAAGCCATTTTGCTTCTGTATCAGCGGCCTACTCTGCGACTGGAAAGACACAAGAATAGTCGCCATTAGTCCGGCTTCGGGCAGCAAACTCGGCGAACGCCTCTCGGAAAAAAACATTTTCCCGGAGCGTGGACCAAACTTTTGGCGATGAGTGCGGCTTCTCTGAATATCGACAAGCAGAGAGAGTTTCGAGCACAAAGCGGGTCCGGTTCTTGCCGCGAAGATATCACCTCTGATCAACTAATGTGTGTTTATAACATATGAGCGGAAGTGAGACTTTCCCAGAGGGCGAATACTGTAAAACGTGGCATTTGTATGAGAGAGGGAGAAGCTACGTACTAAAAACTTCACGAATAAAAGGTATAGAATATGATGGCCAGGACAAAATCATGACATGTGTGACGTGTAACAAGAGTGGACTAACTCAATGCTGATTACCACATTGATTGAACCACAAACTTTGGAGTCTCTAATTTAGCGTACGATTCACGTAATGTGGTCGTTATGTATAGGTCAATATTATGTACACACACACACACACATATATATATATATATATATATATATATAGTCTGTTGACTTTAAACTGAACACTCCCTAACACTTTAAATATCAAAAACTAGTATTATATTTGGGCCAAATATGTTAAGTTTTAGAATTGGGGGAATATTTACACTGTCATTTTGTTCCAAGGGAACTTCTCAGGTCAAAAATATTAAAGAGGATTGTAAAATGGCTGGAAGAAAAATTTAAGCAGTGTTCACTTCATCGTGAACACAGTCTATACATATATAAACAAACACGTTGTTATTGATTTCGGTTAAACTATATGGTAAGCATAATTTCGTTTCTGTCAAGCAAGGTGGTTTCCTACTAAATATCACGATACATTTTAACATTTTCTCAAACCTCGGATACATCTACAGCGCTTCCTATTTGACCTGGATAACGGGTTCATATATCAAACTTTATATTTTCACCACTGGAATAACCTGTTAAATTTTATCGCCATGTTTTCCTTGCAAGCTGAAAAAAACACGTACATGATTGTATTTAAATTCGACCGAAGAACTTCAGCAGATAGGTACGGGTCAACTTTATGTCTTATTTACAGAAAAAGTTTCGTCCGTTGCCAATGATCGGTTTTTCGGTTAATGTTCTCTCTATAAACGTTGGCATGAAAAAGAGCACCTGTCGATACCAACGGTAAAAATTGTCCCTTGACAAACTCATCCATGAGATTCCATTATCTTCGTAACCTTTAGAAGAATTAACTCATGCATCATTCAGTACTATCATAGGTTACATCAATTGACTTAATAGTTTTACATACATCGGGTGACCGAAGACGCATAGAGCAACAAGAATACATGTTTCCAACAAGAAGTCAGCAGTTACTTTCCTGATCACTTAATTTTCACGTTCGGAAATATTCTACAACCCGCTAGGTCGTCACATCTGTGACGCAGTCTCTGGTTGTAGAGCTACATCAGTCATCAGCCAGTATGCACACTGTTGCAGTCGCGTGTCTTTCCTACCATCACGGTACAAGGAATGTGTGCATGTAAGTTGAGGGTAACACATAATCACGATTTGCAGAACTTACACGTTTCCATATAAACAACTCTGTTATTATTAATTGTGTGGTTAATATTGATTGTAAACTGTGCGTAGTATTGCCTAAGAAACATAATTAATACCTACTTATTTTAAATAGCAACATGCTAAAGTGAACATACAGTTTTGCTGGCATCAGTTAAAACAGCATTTTCAGATCCAGTCTCTGAAAAGTGCTGTGTCTGAACTAGAGTTAGAAATTTTGTAAAACAAATAGCATACGCCGTTAAAAATTTCAAATGCCACATTCGCACTACAGATCCACACGAATAATATTAATTGTTTCAGTGGCAAATGAAACAATTGCGTGTGACCGAAGGATATCAAAGTTAACGAAAACATATCCTGAAAATAACTTTTTAATTAGCCTAGTTAAAAGTAAACTCCGCATAAATTTGTCGTAAGTGTGTTTAACAAAAAGTTATAGGTTAAAGGACAAAAGTTGTCATCATATTGAAGAAAGTTTACTATAGCAAAATAATTGTATGTTATTGAAGACGTACACTTGGTTTTCCTATTCTATTTTTTTTTTTTTTTTAACTTATTCTAAATCCCAGTTGTCGTAAAACATATTTCAAAGTTAATAAAAACACTTGCTTTGCATTATAAATCGTAATGACTAATGGAAGTGGGTTATTTAAATAAATCAGCGCAAAGTATAGTGAAAATATTTTGTTTAAGAAAGTTAGTTAAACAACACGTTTTCTGACCGCGTTAGCTTAAAATATTTTTTTTTATAAATATGCTGGGAATTTAATAAGTTAACAATCAATAAACCTAGAGACTACAACCACGAACTTTCTTCACTTTATTCTTTTGCTCAATGAATATATAGTATCTTAGTAAAATATATCTTCCCCGCCATTCTCCCCTCACTTCCTTACTACCATCATACCCACGTACTCAAACCATTCCTAACAGGAGCTGAACTTGTTAATAGATACAGTGGACGGTGCGTAAATAAATGTATGAAAGGAAGCTTTCAAATTACCTGGAGGAGAGGGAATTCTATGACATTTTATTTAGCCAGCCAAACACTGTCTTCAGTTATTTTCACAGGCAAGAAAAGAATCTGCTTGCCGTAGCTTTTATCTACTAGATATAGCTTGTATTTTGTGCTGCATTGTCAGAATAGACCCGTATAACATAACTCATTGATCAAAGTTTATAGTTTATGACAATATCGGTGAACTCTGTGTACAGAAATGTACGTATATGTTTACTGAATAACAACTTTGTTGGCATGACACTATTGGCAGCTACCGGAGTGTGTGTTTATTGCACACAACTTGACAGGTAGGAAAAATAACCGAAGAAAATTAAATATATACAACCTGAATGACGAAATAACTATACACATTGAGGAAGACAATGAATGAAAGTATGATTCCAAATATTCAGTAAAATATTGAATTTTTTTTCATTGCGCGGTAGAATAATATTTAATGGTATACATAGTGTATAAGTTATCGGCATGTAATGAGCTTGAAACAAGCTCATATAAACTGGATGTGTTTGAGGTTCGAGGCAAATATGCCAGAAACACGACATAACGAAAGACTGTCAGTTATTAGGGACAGCAGAAACAACATATGTATGGCGCTTTCCTCTACTTAGCTCTCTCCATCACAGGCTTCCGTTATACAAATGTTAATTTGTTTTATTTTGCTTGAACTTCTTCTAGTGCGGTTTACATTTATTAATAAACCATGCAAACTATGCTAGCGACATGTTAAACTTCTACCAGCACGAGTCCTGCCCATCTGAATAGACGGACCTTAAAAAGGCCACTAAAGCTGCTTGGCTAGACCGTGATAGGCAACACAATATTTCTCATTGCGTTGTTTGGAGGGTTACAGGTTTACCGCGGCACATGAATTTCTTTACGGTGAAATTCCGGCTTTTGCTCCCATAACATGAGCTTTGTGAGAAGTTCTCACGAGGAAGACATTCGACAGTTGTGCGCCTTGCGCATAGATGTTTTGAGCCAAGTGGTGAACGAGTAAGTAATCGGTCTTACAGCTCGCGGCCGATCGCAGTCGTTGAAGTCCAACAACATGCAAATTAGAACTGTAACACTATGTTATTATTGCATGTGTGAAAAGCCAAAGGATTTAACAACAGAAGTCAGGATGCATTTTTCTTTTTTCCCTTCAGGATACTTAGTAGTAATGCCCTGAAAATTCAATTTTTAACCATTTTAACTATTTATTTTCACTCTAATGACGTACGATAGGTAGAGCCACGATTTGATGACGAAAAGATTTTTGTACCAATTTGTTTCTGTGGCTTATGTGCCTGCATCTCTGTTTCATGATCAGTGATTGGCTGTTTTAACTCGCGCTTGTCCTAGGGTTGTACTGGCAAACCACAGACGTATGATTTCATACTTTCCTTATTCTTGTTGGTGCAGTCAAATAATAGGCATGCCTGAACAAAGACACGCTGCCAATAACCATGAAGCATAGCTGTCAATGTGCACGTAAGACCTTGAAACTAAAATTATACAAAAATCAAATCGCAACAAAATCGGGTCTCTGACGATAAGACTTAAGTTGAAAGTTGTGTCTACATATAATAATAGTGTTTTAACTTTGTTGGAAAGAAAATATGTTCCCAGAACAGTTATTTACGGACATATGTATGTAAGCACAAACACTGATTTTACAGAAATCATATTGCTTGCGACTCCTCTTAAGATATGGTTCCAGTCGCCATATTGAGAAATTGTATATTTTTTGCTTTGAGAAATTATGTCTAGAAACATGTTAAATCTGCGATTATACTATAAATTCTATTTACCTTGAGCCACTGTACAGACAGACATTGAGATTTATTTTTTAACGTATAATTACGCCGCAATCAATCAGACATTTTTATTCTCACAATTTTCCTGGCTGATTGCGGCTTTATTATGCATTACCAGCTTAATCGCCAAGCCCGTAGGGTGCAAAGTAATTAGAATTTTCTGTGTAGTCGCGGATTTAACATTTATATTCTCAGAATTCCAACAACGCGAAAAAAAAATCAAAATGATTTTAATAATTACAATAAATAAATAATATTGCATTTCTCCTTTTAAATTGCATTCTCATGCCTGTATTCCATATACTACAGGCTCATCATAACTATATTAATCGATATATTTTCTGAATTTTTTTTGTAACAACTTACTGAATGTTACTTTTTTCAAACAATGTATTAGGTTCACTTCTCAATAATTTCGTATTACGTATAATTACACAATATTGTTTTAATATTTTTTTCTTTTTTATTATTGTAGCGTGTTATGTGTTATCGTAATCTGCCATTTTATATGCATTGTTATTACTATTTGTTTACTTCTTTTATTTTTGTAACATATTTTGTTCTGTATTTGTATAACAAAGGTTAAGTGTAAGATAAGTCTAAATGCCTTAACTTCGCTATTTTAAATAATGGCATTAAATAAATAATAAATAAATAAAATGCGAAAACTGTAACCGAGCCTTTAGTAGTCGACCGGCCCGCCACTAGCTTCCGTTGCCGTTATTCACCATGGTCCACTCTCCAGCTGGAAGGCAGATCTCTCTAGTCTAGTGTAAGTTACTACAGGCAGAACGCCGGACGGCTTGAGAAGCCTCCCCTGGCGAAGAAGCAGGTACACATAGCAGCGAGACATAACAATAACGCCGGAGACCGAGCCGTCAACGAGATTGCGCCCGACGGGGAGGAGACGGACGAGATATCGCGGCTACGGAAGAAAGGTCTATTTGCAGAGGTCTTGTAATATGGATCCCCTCCTCGTAGGGCGACTTTCCCCTCTCTGAGGATTACGAACGTTTGTTGCAGTGAGGAACGCCCCCATCGGGAGCGGGTGAGTAGGACCGGAGTAGGGTGGCGGTGCCTGGAATATTTCATGGCATCGTTCCAGCTCTGGAGCTGGAGGGGCGTCTTTCATAGCTGCGGCGGAAGACGTGTTATCTCTCTGCTCGCTTCCCCCAACCAGCCACCCCTTCTTTCAACCCCAACCCATCTCGGTGTTCGCTTGTTTGCTGTGGAAGGGCACGTTATGTCCCCAGCCACTGTCTCGCACAGCGAAGACGCCCCGAGGTTCCTGGAGCACAGGTTCGCACGCCCGCGGAACATGCCTCATTTGCCCCGGGCTTCATCCAGTACCTCCACTTTCATATTTACCCCGCCCGACACCCTCAGCATGTTCTCCCACGACGTAGAAAGAAAGGAAAGAGCAGGACTTGTAATAGAACCCACGTACAAACTGGAAGCACGTGCCTTAAGAGGACTGTGTACTTAGCCGCTGGACAGTGTTGTGGCATGTCACGCGAATGCTTTTTTACGCGAAACCGCCGAACTTATTCTTATTGTTGTTATCTGTGAAAAGAACACCCGCTTGAAACTACGTATGCCACTTTTTGAAAATTCAGTATGCTTGTTAGTAACATGATTTTCGGGCCTCTAAAAATCGCTAAAAACGTTTTTTTTTTTTATTGCTGTAACTCTGAAAATACGACCTCAATCAATAAATTGCAAAATTAGATGCGTGAATTGGTCTTTACTTCATACTATACAAAAATAAAATTACAGGGTCACCGCTTAAAGTCCCATAGGAAAAAGAGTTGTACGGAAACATTGCACGACAGTTTAGCGCGCTGCGAATAGAGTCCATGTGCCTATCGTGGGGCGTGATGCTATGGCTCTTATCACTCCGCTGTTCCTGAGCGTCAATTTCAAACCAGTACACAGTACTCTTAAGAGGAGTGTTCGGCGGTGTCGAATTTCCACATTTGACGAGTGGGAACAGCGTAGCAACAAGAGTCAGTTTCCCACGCTTCATATTATCGCCTCTATTCCAGGCGTGCCAAAATCGCATACAAGGTTTTCATTGTAGTCGTTATCCTACGGGACTACAACATTTTATTTTCGAATAGTATGATGTAAAGACCAACTCATGTCTCTCGCTTTGCACTTGACGAATTCATGTAATTTTTAAGGAGTTACGGCAGTCTAAAAAAAACGTTTTTAACCATTTTGAGAGGCCCCAAAATCATGTTTCTAACAAGCGTGCTGAATGTTTGAAAACATAGAAGCATAGTTTCAAGTGTGTGTTCTTTTCGTAGATAAACATAATATGAAGAAGTTAAGCGGTTTCGCGTAAAAAAAGAATACGCATGACACGCTGCAACGCCGTCCATGCGCCAGACGAGGTCTCTTCTTAAGCGGAGATGACTTCAGACACGTGGGTTGACTTTAGCACATTACAGAAGATAAGGTTTTGCTAATATGGTAGCCTTGAATAAAGACATTTACTTGCGGTAAATTCCGATTAATAAATACCCGTGAAATTTAATTAAATGTACTCACAGTTCTCAATTACGGAAAATAAAAGTAGTACATGAGTATCCCAAAGTAACACACGTGTCTAAATGTCATCCCCGCTTACGGCAGGGTTGTAAGTGGCTACATGAAAGTTAAGGAGGTCGCCTGTCTTGGCCGACGAGCAGTAAGCAGAGTTTCCGCCGCTACACGATTATTCGAAAACTACTCAACGTACGCGAGTGTTTCTGCTTAAGAAAGCCATTCAAAGAAAACTGTACGCGTGCATATATATTCCAGTTCCTGCACTCATGTTTAGTGCTTTTTTTCTCTGCTAAACTAAAATGGTGGAAATTGGTGGTTTTTGGGTCCCTTTCTACAAGCTTTTATTTAACTCGCAATGTTCTTATGTATGGAAGTTGTCCGTTTTTTAAATTTGCAAATAATCTTCCAACCGCTTGCTGGTATCCGATTGAGCTGAAATTTTCCATACTTTTGTAAGTTCGGGGACGATGCAATATTACGGTATTATATATAACACAATATTATATTACTATATTGCATTATGTTATATTATATTATAAAACATGATATTATATTATACAATTTCACTAAAAATACTTGCACTAAAAAGTAAAAATTATGTTTTCTTATAAGCTTTTTATTCAGGTGGTGTACGTGCTGAGGAGTTGAATGGCAAGGAATGTGCAAACTTGCGCTGTCGCTGGCGTCCAACTTCGTGGCACAAGTCGCACCCCGTTTAATTAAATGCCTTACCCTTCTATTCCGGAATCTCCGAGAGGATGGACCAACATTTGTCCCGGTCTCGTAGGAGCAACATGAATAAACAAAATTAAAGAAAAATTGTAACGTTAGCACAACGATAACGGTGCCTTGAATAGGTTCGAAACAAATATCATGAACATGGACAAATTTCAATAATTTAAGAATATGAATTAAAAAATAAACTTAAAGAATTTTTTTTTTAAAACAAGGTAAAACATGTGAACTTATATAACAAATGTAACTTAAATTTATTTTGTAATTTTATGTGTACAGTAGGTATATTATTCTTGGTTCAGAATAACCCCTCTCTTGGTAACTCGTCATCATAATACCGGCATACGTAGATAAGACGTATATAAATATAGAGTTTTTTTATAAAAGTATACATATTATATTTTGAAATTTTCTATATTTATATACGTCCCTAGAAATTATACACACACACGCACACCTACACACACACACATATATATGTGTGTGTGTGTATGAGAAATGTAACTTAAATTTATTTTTTTAAGTTTTCGTTAAAATTTAAATAAATTTTTTTTATTTTATTTTTTTACTTTTAGTTTATTTTTTAGGAATGAACATCTGTACCATGTAAAGACGTGGACAATACACATTTATGTAAAATAACATGTGCTGAAATGACAGGGTCGCAACTGAATGTATCGTATAGGTGAGCTATCGACCAGAAGACTGCACAATACTTCCGTTACTTGCACCTTGGGGGCGTGCACTGTGGCGCCCTTACTTCTATCAAGCTCGAACGCGCAAAACACATGGAACCAGGCGACCGCCTTAAGATGGTGTTAAATAGCTGCAGGAATTTACAAATACTTGTATCATGCGAGTACCTAGCATTGTACGTTAGACCTAACTCGGGCGGAGCCAGCGGAAATCTAATACTCTTTTTGTTGTTTGACAGGTTTGCAGTTCACGTACGAAGGAACTGGTGGTTGAAGTGCATTAAACGAGTGAATGCAAATCATGTATGGGGAGAAATTATTCTAGCTATAAACTGTTGGCTACGAACGAAAGATGATAGGTAGCTTAGCTAGTTTTAATTATTTCGATACACTGATTAACTTCATTTATGCAAGTTGCCAAACTCACTTAGTGATAGTCCTTATTAATATTTAAATTTGAATATTAAGAATGTTAACGAAATTTAAAAAAAAGTCATTCCTACTTATATATTTCCTTAATGATTTGCCAAAATTAATGTTATTCTGTTTATACCTTTTCAGCTCTATTTTTTTTCGAATTGCCCTCTAAAACAGCTCGAAATGATGCCCTTTATACCTCCAGCATAATTCACAATGATATGTATATTATACTCTTCACATTTCCTAAATTCAGGGAAGAAACTGTGACAATGGTGATTATACAGGAAATTTTGTTTACCTTGTGCTGTAATACAGGCAACACAAATCGATTTTTAGGTATTCGTAATTTGCTGGACTGATTACGGCTTTATAACTTGACAGTTTAGCTGTCTTGTAT
Organism: Medauroidea extradentata; assembly: GCA_003012365.1. Taxonomy (NCBI): domain Eukaryota; kingdom Metazoa; phylum Arthropoda; class Insecta; order Phasmatodea; family Phasmatidae; genus Medauroidea; species Medauroidea extradentata. Next base: position 18,322 of record PNEQ01085870.1, on the reverse strand, counting down.
TTTACTGTAGCGCTAGGTAAATAAAATTTCCCTTATAATGGAAAGAATTTCACATCTTACTTCTCAGAATTTCAAGAAAGTGAAAAATTAACTAAATAACTCAACAAGGCAAATTATGTCGAGACTCAATGGAGCGTTTGGAATGCTCATTTGTATCTGTGGGTTCATCAGAATCACCATTGCTCTACTGAAAATATATTTTTAATTATCTGTTAAGTAATTTAATAGGGAGCAATGCTACCCTAAAAATCTACTGTACTACCCTAAAAATCTAATATTAAATCTGAAATGGTTACAAAGCTATGTTTTAACAATATCTAAAAACAGAATACCAATTTTTTTATTGTATTTTTATTTTACGTTAATTAATATATCCAGCTGCGTATATCCTTTTGAATGTGGTAAATGTTATCACAATGAGAGTATTTTCGCATAAACATATTTTTTTAATAAATGGGTCTCACTGATCAAATAGCCACTTAACATAAATCTGAATGCTGGCTAGGAAATATCTTCCTGGGTTAACTCAATTAAAATTAGTTTACTGGCCGTCCACAAACATACGTTCCAGCTTCCACCTCCGTATACGACTCTACGGATAGGACATGGAAAAAAAAAATATCTAGTCCCTCGTGACTAGGGAAAAAACGAATCCTTAACCGGAGACTGCCGAAATTTGACACGTCCGTCAGAAACTTATGCAACGAAAAATAAAAAATTTTACATTTAAATAATAAATTATTTTATTTAGTATGGGGATAAGTTAAATGTAATAACTAAAATAGTATTATGAACATGGCAATCCTGAGAATTCTGTCTAGTTGAATCTTCATCATTCTCTGTTGAACCGTCATTACCGTTTGTAATTTTGAATCTCGAATTGCAAAGGGCCGATGTAGATTTCATATTTATTTATTTGCGCAATAGCGCATTAAATCAGTGTTAAAAATCCCGAACGGTTAGGCTTGTTCTGCAGCTTTTGCACGAAGGTAAAAGAAAACATTGCAGGTGTACCAATGTCTAACAATAAACATTGTGCTACATTGAGTTTTCCGATGTTGGTATTACAGTGAGGTTAATTGTATCCATCGATTAGCCTACTTCGGACGTCTTCGTGGTTTAACATGGGAGTTATCTTCTTATATGCTCCCTGTATTTAGTCATTATTATGATGGTGAAATCATGCTGCTGAACACTTCAGAGATCTAAGGCATAGCCAGTCGCTTTGCAAACTATGAACCCCTGAACAATAACCTAGTGTAAGGTGAACATACTCCACTTCGTGATACTAAAGCTTCGGACTTCAGTATCAGAAACATGTTAAATATTTTAATTGTGATCATATATGTGATACATTGTTTATAACGGCATTAAGAATTATCATGGTGCTCGGTCAATTCATCCTGTTTGTGAAAACTTCATGGGGACCTTCATTACGCTTTGGGCGGAACCATATATATATATATATATATATATATATATATTCGTTAAACCACTAACCAACTGTAGTATTACTTGCGAAAAAAAAGTATCTGTGCAAAGCTGTTTTAATATAAAGTTACGTTCTGTAATTTTGTTTACAATCGGTAGGCCTACTACCATTCATTCAAGAGAAAAATATACTTCTAACGAGACATTTCATGGCATAAAACAAAACTAAAGCTTATTTACATTCTTCCTGAGAGCACTACAACAAAAATATTATGTACTGTACCACGTTTCTGAAACTGACTAAAAAGTGCATTGTCATTTCTATTACGGAAATACTTTTAAAAATTACAACGATTAAACGTTGATCGCATGCAGTAGGCAATAATAATGAGTGTAGAGAATAGATATCACTGAAAAAATGCACACGACAGTTCATATCATTTGCAGAGCAATAAAATTGTTAGCGACTTAAGCGAACTATTCAGCCATCAAATATCTATAAAAAAACGCCCCACGTTTTTTTCGTTTTAAAACTTAGAAATACTTCCATAAGAGAAATAATTTTACACTTATAGACCGTTTTAAAATCGTCGTATATTAAGGATGTTTTATTTAATAACATTTTCGTCTTGTTAATCTTAGGCATACGAAATTTTTCAACCATGTGTTTTAAGACTTGATACATCAGTAAACAATTTATATAGCGTTGTTTAAATAACATTTTTTCACTATGTTTTCCCTCTTTTACTGTATTTGCATCCAGTTCTGAAAGGTTTCAAGTCTCTATCACTTCGGGAGATGTGTTTAAAATCAGTTACAAAATTTGTACCAAACAGACAAGAAAGTTGCAGTGCAATCCAGTTCTTATTTATGTTAAAGTTTCGAGTGTCTAGCTTATTGTTACCTAAGCCCATTGTTACAGAAACCACTAACAAGCGGACAAGAAAGCAAGTTAATAAAAACGTATTATAAACATAACGAAATATTTTCGATTATAATAAGTAATTTGCTGCGTACTTGAGAATCGGTCACTAATAAATACCGTAAAGTTTCCATGCCAGAATTATCCTAGGCGCTTTCTTTTCATAAACATAAACACAAAATGTACTGGAAAATTAAAGAATTCCGCGTATTTGCGTGGTTATACCACAGCCCGGCTGTTAAATTAATTTACATAATTAAAAATTCTTTAATAAATGAACTTGCCTCGAGAGAGAATACCTTTTTTCCCTTGTGTTGTTAAATGATAAATTCTTTGTGTAGCAGAATTAGTAATGAGGTCAGACTGGGTGAGGCAAAACTTCACTTTGAGGTGTTCAAATGGCAATCGGAGTAAAGTTATATATATATATATATATATATATATATATATATATATATATATATATATATTTCAATAAGTCACGAGTTGCGCGATAACTCCTCGCTACCCTGCTCAAGTTAGCAAACGAAACATGTCAAGTGGTGCGAAAAAATAAACAACACAATGAGAACTAAAACGCAGTCAAGCTGAATTCATTTTGCCCAAAACGTCAAAGGATGCAGCACGACATTAATATTATGTAATACATAAATAAAATAATGACGTAAAAGTCTGCTGCTGTCATGTTTATGGTAAGCGATTTAGCACATTTATGGCGTATTTTGAATTCTCGCCTTCTTCAAACATTTATTTGCGTCAAGGGTTTACATACAACCTGGTGGTACCGTACTACGGACTATATGTACCGAGTTTGGTTGCAACTGATAACCAGATTTAAAATTATTTTATAGGGCTAAGGTGGCACATAGGGATTAATCTTACATCGACAGGAACGTAATGTCGTAAAAATAACATTATACATATATATATATCCACTACATATATATATATATGTATATATATATATATATATATATATATATATATATATATATATATATATATATATATATATATATATACATATGTGTGTGGGGGGGGGGTGACTGTTCTTCGCTCTAATTTCCGCACTTCATTTACCTTCACAAGTATTTTTGATAAACATAACTAATAACTATCTTAACGGACAAATGACACTGAGAGCGAAATGTTGCTAAGCTAAGTTGCTCAGATAAGTTGCAATACTTTAAGTGAATATAAGTAATTATATGTAAAATGTGTTGATTATTTTACTTATCATTCAGTTATTCTTATTAAAACTGGTTTTATTTGTAGCTCTTCTCTGAAGAAGGTCGGTGATAATCTCATTAACATTAAATTTCATTTCACACAAATCTTGGAAACTGTCGGACTGTGGGCCAAAACATTTCAATTTGTATGCCTGACGTACGAAGCAATTGCATTTTTTTCAAATATCAACGTAGGATTTAGGCAGTAACTTTTCTTGGACAAAGTTTCTGATTTTGTAATTGTTTTTTCTGTACAGAAATATGTATCACTTTCGCATTTTTCAAAACCAATTACGAACTAACGGTTGACATGTAAAATTAAAATTATACTGTACAATAAATCACACACGTAATAAAACACCATCGGCTTTATGGGAGGGCGCGGTAATAATAGCAATACGTGCGGTAGACAACACACATAAAATAATGTTTGCCACATGAAAACAGACTCATTAATAGACGTGCAAAAGTTATGAGCACAGAAATTCGATAAAACGCCTAGAAATCACTAAACAAGGCCGATTTTTTACTTTAAATTTTACGAACAGTCTGTCTCTACTAAGGAAATCCCGGAATAAAATTTTATAAAATTTACTCAGTGAAACATGGCTTGTTTCACTGTAGATAGCAAGAAGAAGGTCCCATATTTAAAAACTTTATGAGAATGTACGGCGACGTGAAGACAGGAAGAGATGTGATCTGGTGCTCTTACCGTCCCTGAGCTGGTAGAGAATGGACTTTCAGAAGAGTTTGTGCAAAGCTGAGGAAGTGGAATTAGGTTGTATAAAGAGGTAATCAAGTGCATGGGGGAAAGATGGGGAAAAGACAACCTCATTACGTTTGTCTGCTAGGTCTGAACTGATACCAAACTTAAAAAATAATAGCGTTGATTCTATCAATTTTTTTGCTTCCTCAGACGGAGAGAAGTAGGCCTACTTACGTCAGACTAAGGTTAATTCTTCTACAGGTTGGGAAGAATGAACGTTGAAAGTTTGGCACAGGGAAAATGTCTACCGCTTGAGCGCTGGTATCGGTAAGCTTATCAATCGCAGAGCTTTCATGATTTTTAAGTTACAATGAGGATTGGAAAGCCAAAATCGGTTTGTATTTCGCTTTAAAATTAAATTGAATGACTTCTCTCCTTGTCAAGCCTAGTTAAATTTAATTATAATATGCTGAAGTATTTGAAGTCAATAAGACCAAGCATACTGTTCAACAATATTGGGAAGTGAGAATTGATCTATTTGCAACTACTCGTTTTACAAAATAATAGATATACAACTTGAAAACTATTTTTTAATTTTTATAAACGGTTTTTTGCTGTGTGTCCTGAGTATTCAAGTCACTTTATTATTTATTAAAGGAAAAGTGGTTCTGATATTTTCGTCTCATATTTTCTGGAAGGAATGAGTTTTCGTTTAGTTTACACTCACTCTTTGAGCTAAGCACAGTCCTAACTACACACCATATTCGTCCTTCTAATTAACAAGCAGTGTTCCGCACAGAACTGGAAATTTTCTGCTCGTAAAAACTTTCTCGATACACCCTTACAATAGATGAAGTTCAGGGTAACTGTCGTTTCAAGCACGCTGCGTGAAAAACACATTAAACACATTACGCCAAGTTTAGAATCCGTCATGTTATTGTTCTTTCACACATAATTGCGGTTATTTCTACTCTCAAATGAAAACAATAACTTTTCTAAGATTTCTGAGTGGTTATAATATTAATCGGAAAACTCTGTCTACCAGGTAACCGAAACAGTTTTATAGCACGCAGCGATCGCTACATTTGCAGTTACTACAACAGTGAACCTGTAAGATTAATTCATTTTAAAAATTATTAAATATCGCATTGCCTATTTTAATTACTACCAACTAAGATCAGTCATTGCTTGGATACACATAGCTTGAGATTGTGTTATGTTACATAATTATCTTATAATTTAGCGTTTTGAGCACTTTTGATAATCCACCTGATGACGCAACATTCCGCCTATATGACAAGACGAGCACTGCGTGCATTTCTGCTTAATGCACAGATAAATCCAGTTATCGTGCAATAATATAGAAAATTTGTCCGAAATATGCACTAATCAAATAAAACCTACATTTTAAAGAATTGTCTTAACTCACGTAGCTCGGAATCCCTTTCAGGCCGCTTCAAACTGTAAATATACGTGCTTTAAAAAATATTTAATTCAGTTTTTTTTTCTTGTATTACTATTATTAGTTGTACTATAGTTTTGTGCTAAGTGTTTTCAGTCATGTATCGACATGTTCACGCTGGCAAAAAAGTAATTTTACCTATTATTTTTTAGCACAGTTGTTCATCACATTTCGTATAAACAGCTTAATTTTTTATGTTACAGATCAGCTAACCGGCATAACATTTAAACCCAGTGTTCTAGACACGTAACATTAGTGACACGAAATTTAATACCTAGGACTTCGAAGCACGCCCTCGTTACAAATACTCTTTTCAGATTAATCGTAAGCTGTGACAGCATTGGTAAATTAAATTAATTGAAAGAAAAGCTCACAAGCGATTAATGTCTGGGGCAGGATCGAGTCACTAGAGTGAATTACTTCTGACCCGTGCAGAATCAGGCCAGTAGCGTCCATAAATAATGTAATTACCGCAGGACGAATTATTGCGCTAGATATTTCTAGGCTTTCTCGTGCGGAAAGGGATAGAGGGTTTGGGGAATGAAAGGAGGCTGGTAAATGGGAGATGAAGGAAGCGTTCGGCCCGGAAACGAGCAGAACAATTCGAACCCGGTTTGCGAGTTGGCAGAAACTTTGAGCGGGCTAGGCTTATCAGTATAGTATTGCCACTGCGGCATGCCTCTTTCCCCACCCCCTACCCCGTGCAACATTGGTGTTTGTCGCTGTGAGCCAAGTTTGTTTCTTCGTACACTTGCAGCATTAAGATCATTGACATATATTTTCATTGGTTCTGTGAGTAATAGTTTTTACATTCTAAAAGGATGTCGATATCTTTTAACAACCACATATGTGAATCAGTCTGTTGGAAAAGGCTACATCTCACTATTTTTCAGGACAGAAAAAAAAAACATAATTATAGAATATAAATTGTTTTCCACAATCATTTTAATGGTTATCCAACTCAAACATATCTGTGAAACTGTTCACTAGTTAAACTTTCAAAATTATTCCTCAGCCGCTCGTGGGAAGGGGTTCAAGAAGATGTTACCTTTTTCAATGCATTGATATCATGTTCAAAATTTTATGCAATCTACTATAATTTTTTGGAAGGTTTTTTGAGAAAAAAACATTGTAACAATGTGCAGTTCTTTTTTGTATGGTTTTCATGTTTGAAAACTAGCCAACTAATAATAGAATTTTGAAAATTGTACCCTTTACTGTGAACTACAATATGGATACTGAATATTCGAGCGGTACACATGCGATATAGTAACGGCTCTTTCCCAGGGAACATGTGATAGCCTCATTACAGTGAATTCACGCAATATAATGAGTTTGCTGGAAAATTGGAGATATGGTTTTTTTTTTTCAACAGACTGATTTCATGTGTGTTCCAACTATGTAGTTTAAAGTTTTCGTGACAAAAACAAACGTAATTTGGATAGTTGTTGGCATAAGGAAATGTAATTAAATTAATAAGTAGCCAGAAATATAAATTTTTGTTCACAATGAAAAGTAGACTATAACAAAAAAAATAATTCGATGCATCTATGTAACTGTTTAACTACATCTGCTCTCTTTTGTAATTTAAGAAAACAATCGCACAAATCAGCTTAAATAGCAGTTCAGAGACGTAAGACCGAGTTGGAATTAATTCGGTTTTTTGAACAACCCGATAATAATGTTTGTATAGGTCGTTCGGGATAAAGTGAGTACCAAAAATTTAACTTTCGAAAAATATCACTAGCCGTCACTGCGTATAGTTCAACATTTACTATAGTTGCCTTACTACTTGTACGGTTGGCAACAAAACTACGCAAAATAGTCCCGTGTATTTTCCTATTTTAATGCAACAATACTGTAAGAAAATCAACGGAAATCGTCATAATTGTATTTTATGTAATAAATAAACTTTTTTTTATTAAACTTTATCGATTACAACCGACTGCACAAATTATCTTATACGCGCAAACATCAAGTGACGTGTCCAGAGATGTTAGACATGTCCTGTCGTTAGCCGTTATGTGCGGAAAGATACGAATTTGGTGAAACTAGAACTTAATCAGGGCTTTTTTGAGTGCTCACTTTATCCCGAACCACCTTATACCTTTGCCTACATTACAAAAATTACGAGGGCCAAGTATCTTCAAATACCTATGTGGGCAGTCATATCTCAGACAATAAGAGAGAAGGTCCAGAAAAACTACACTGCATTGGAACCAGACGTGAGAACTATTCGTAATATTAAACCTAATTTCTGAACATATATATATATTTATTTTTTTTTTTTTTCGAAAAAACTAACAGTAACGCGCGCTTGAAAACCCACGTTATTTCAGTAAATGCTATGTTATGTCCACGTGTTAGTATTTTATCAATTTAATATCAGTGAGTTCTTTTAGCCTTAAATAACTTTAAAGCAAAACCAATAGTGGAGTAGCTCTCCCGTAAGATCCTCTAAAAGCTATACGTGAGAAAAAGTTTGTTAAATACTTATGATTTTGTACATTTTATAAGACTAAAAATCAAACTTTTTTTAAAATTGTTTTATCAATGTTGATAAATTAAAAAAGAATAGCAAATTTAACCTCTCTCTTCAAGATCTGTTTTTTTATTTGGCACACCATACCAAAATAAAAGTATATTTTACTCTGCATGGTGACATTTTAGTCAGTCTATAATATTACTCCCTGTAATAGGCAATATTATTTGCCAATATATTAATCCACTTTTTATTTTTCTGCGATCTGAATTTCATGTACGTAAAATTTAAAGTTATTTTCTCAAAACAAACTGCTTCTCCAGAAAAATAAACATTAGTCCCGCATCATCGTTTAAATAGTATTGTTGGATTTATTCTGACCTCGCTTAGCAATATATTCCGAAAATGGATAAATATCTATCAAAATATCATGCTTAGTGAAAAATTAATCCTTGAACAGAAATTCTCCATTCTCATTAATAAATATTTACTCTGTTAAAAATTTTGACACTTTTGGGTGGGTAAAGCTAGTTAATTGTGTTTAGCGCAGAAAATTGTTTAAAAAATACGTGGTCTCTAAAACTTACGGAGTAGTAGTATACAGAGGACTATATCCACCATATAATATGGAGCATGTTGTCTGGCAGCATGAAAGATTAAATTTTTTTTCTATGAAGTTCTCTAAGGTTGGCAGTTACGTAGAATCCGCCCCGTCTTTCTTCTGTGAAAATCAGCATCTATAAGTTACTCCGTTTGTAACATAGAGTTCCAAGTTTGGTCTTGTATGCTAGTTGTTTGCGTCCAGAGCTCTTTGTCAAAGTCGCAAGAAGACTTTACATTACAGACATAAGATAAACGTGAGAGGTGCAATTTTATCTCAGTTTCTGCCGATAGGAGTGCTGTTTTTTTTTTTTGTTTTTTTTTTTTTTTTTTTTTTTTTTTTTTTTTTTTTTTTTTTTTTTTTTTTTTTTTTTTTTTTTTTTTTTTTTTTTTTTTTTTTTTTTTTTTTTTTTTTTTTTTTTTTTTTGTAATAATACATGTTTCATCTTTGAGCAATTTAAGTTTTGAAATGTTACCGTTATTTAAAAAAATGAATACATGTCTGTTAGTTTTTCATTTTATAAGTAATACTTTAAAGTGTTAACAGTTTTCGTACCTTTGTTCATTTCATATTATGAAAACAATTAAATCAAGCCCCGAGCATTTTAATTAGATATTTCAATGTTATGTTCTTGAACTTTTCGTTTATTAAATAAGAGATAATAATTAAAGCAAATTATTAGTTTTACTTCTTGTTACGTGAAACAACATTCTCTCGTAACATAAGGTCAATAGTAAATTAATCTGAAAACGCTAATTTGATCACTTACACAAGCACGATTTTGAGTTTTGCTGAATGTGTAGTTTACGCCGTTAGCAACACGTCTTGCGCTTCAACAATGTAAAAAGACAGTAGTTCCCATATTGTTTTCCTACGATACTTTCTTGTTATTGCCTCGAGTGACGAAATTGCCTACATGAGTGTTCTAGCATAGCTCATAGAAGAAAAAATTATAACAAAAACGACGGTATTTCTGAGCTTCTGGGTGAGAATTTATGTTGAGGCATTTAAATTCGAGGTAGAGTAGTTGTAAAACACTCGCCTTGTATTCGGTAGGACTCGGGTTCGATCCTCGGCTCCGACAATTCTGATTTCGGTTCTCCAAAATTTTCCGAAATCACTCCAGCCGAATGCTGGGATAGTTTCTTAAAACAGGCCCTGGCCGATTTCTGCCCCCTTTCCCTGTGTTCCTCTTCCAAGGCCTAGTGCTGTTCGAGGGCACGTGAAACGCCGAATAAATAAATAATGCATTATTACACACCAGAAGCGTGTACAGAAACATTGGAACACAATTAAAAAAAATTAGCAAACCGGATTGTCCACAGATTACTGCAAAGGGAAATTTTACTTCATATTTGTAAAGAGTGTAGCTAAGTATTTCATTTCAAACTATAGTGATCATGTAGTATATTTGAACGATTACAACATATAACAATTAAAAAAACAGACCATAATTTACGTCACAATACTTCAGTATTACGCATGAAAAAGGTCATTGTTTACGTTCTTACACGCCGTGAGAACCATTAGCCAGTCAGAGCGCTGACACGACAACCCGAGAAAATAACTTGCTCAGAGGTTGTACGCAGCTTCTTGAAGCTGTCCAGAGATGGAGAAAAGTTCTCCACTGAAAAGACATTGGAAGCAGCTGCTATGAAGGTGAGAACCTAAATCGAAAGAGGTAGGAGAGTGCAGCTTAACTTCTCACTGTGCGACGCCATGAAGTAGACTATGAATATCCAAGCCGCTGCTGAAGTCTTAGGGTCAAAGGTTTCTTACATATAGAGCAGCTGCTGCAGAGCCAGCTTAACTCTTAGTTAGGGTAGTATAGGTGGTTCGGTATAAAGTGAGCACTCAAATTAACCCTGCTAAATTTATATTTTCAGCCAATCCGTGTCTTTCCGCGCGTAATGGTTAATGTCGGGACATCTATTACGTATCTGGACACGTCACTTAATGTTTTCTCGAGTAACATAAATTGTGCAATCGGTAGGAACTTTTATAGTTTGAAAATAAAAGTTTATCTTAATATATAAAATGAAGTGTCCTGACTGACACACTCACTTCATCATCAACGCACAGCCCAAACCGCTGGACCTAGAACCATGACATTTTGAGGAAAGCTTCCCCTTACCCCGTAGGCACCCACTAAGAATGGATTTTTCGAAATTCAATAATTAAGGGGGTGGAAAGGGGTGGAATGTGTTTTTAAAGAATCCCTGATATCTCATTAACCGGGAAAGCTATCACATATTTCTTAACTTCAAAATATTGCCCAAACAAATTCATATTTGCGAATTTTTCGATTTTGCGAAATTCGAAAATTAAGGGGTTGAAAAGCCGTAAAATGTGTTTTTCATTAATCCGTGATGTCTCCTAAACCAACTCAGATAGTGAGGTGATTTTTTCTTTATAATGAAGCTAAAGTAAATATCTAAAAAGTACTTTTAGAAATTTTATAAATTTGTCCTTGAAAGCTCTTAAAAAACAATCTGTGTTTTTAATTAATCCCACTTTACCCCTAAACCAGTGGGAATATTTAAATGGTTTTTGCTTTACAATAAATCTTACGTAAAAATAGAAAAAGTAATTTCAGGATTGTTATAAGAATGAAGCTTATGTAAGTATCTACAAACTGAATTCATGATTTTATGAAATTAAAAAATTAATGATGTGAAAAACAATAACATGTTACAGTCTCCAGAAGAAAGAGAATGATCATGAAGAAATAATTCAACAGTTGTTTCTTTTTGCCAAAACACTCATAAATAAAACCTCTTTGCACTGTAGCCTGTACATACGAAAGAATTATCACGGCCTGCATTTAATCATTTACTCAGGTATTGTAAAAACTTCGTGGTGTGAGAGGGGTGGGGTTACAGGTTCGTATCCCGTGCAAGACTTTGCGATGGGTATTACTATGACATAATTCGAGCATATTTCGCGCGCTCTTTACACTGAGCTAAGACAATTTATAGTTCACTGTTATTGAGTACGCTAGGTGTTAAATGTCATCACATATTTTATCCAGAGTTACTGTTTACATTACATACTGTCACGCGGGCAAAGGCACAGCCGGACAGCTATTTTATAGAGAAATAAAGATGAATTAAAAACAAAGATGTTCTGCAATCAAAGTACGCTCAGCGAAGTGGACTGGATAAAGCTGTTTGTATTTGTTGTTTTAAAGATATACAGAGAATATAGTAACGCCATCAATTAATACGTAATTAAAAATTAGTTACTCTTTCTACATTATTCTCGGGCGAAGCCACAACGGGACAGCTAGTCAACTATATAAAATTCAAGTACGGGAATTTCAATTGATTTTGTTTCATTATTACAGCATTTAAATGGAAAAAGACACTGAACTACTTTTGGTTAGTTCGTTGTAAACCATACAAGTTATAAAGAAACTAATGTTAATGTTAAATTAATTCAATAACGGGCTAGTGATAATTTTCAAAGGTTACATTTTTAGTGCTCGCTTTATCCGGAACGACCTGTAAAGTGGTTTTCATTTCAGTGTTGTCTCTACTAGTGAATATTGCCAACCATTATATTTATAAATATTTGAAAATGTAACTTGTTTAATGTTGACTGGTATAAAATATTATTATTGCTTGCTGACAAAGTTTTTGTTTGCTGATAATGTCATATTGAAAATGAAAAGTAATATTTAAATTTCATACGAAGAGTTTAGATTTATAAACGGTATAGAGAAAAGTGAGTACCGTACCATTAGTACATTTATTTATTCCAAACTATTTTTAGCCGTCCCAACATAAAAGTTGACGAATGACTATTGAATGTATATGCTCTCTAAATTTTACGTCCGATGTCGGACGTGAACAGTGAAAATGTCTTGCATGGTTTTCGAAACGTGGATAAATGTCTTCATTACTAAAACTGCGGTGATGAAGGCAAGAATACAAATATCGCATAACATTATTTACAAAAAATAAATAAAATGAATACGTGTCGTGAATTAACGATAGATTGTTTGGTGATTTATAAAACGTAACTTTTTCCAAAACGAAGTACAAAATAATCCAGGAGAATTGTATAGTAAGTTTAATCACTCATTTTGTTGACATCTTTTTTTTCTGTACGTAGTACCAAATTTTCGTAACGTTAGTACCAGAATATTTGAATACGATCGTTAGTCATGGCTTGATAATTACAATTAAATTTTTAAATATACTGTAATTGCACATGATGTCAATATTTTTATCGAGTTATTATGTCATTTTGTTTCCGTATGTCGGTAAAACATATTTTAAGATTTTTGAAAATTCAAACTCTCAGTACTGTACAGGAATGATATGTAATTTTTAATGAATGATCAATTTTGCTTTGACTGAATGATATTTCGTAGTGATTTTCACTTCACTTGGATGCTTGAACAAATATTTAAGGGGTGAAATTAAGATTTTTCGAAATTCAACGCCTAAAAGTGTTGAAAAGGCATAACATTTGTTTTCCATTAGCCGATGAACCAGTAGAGATATGGAGACGTTATTCGCGTCAGAATGATGCTTACGTAAGTACATAAAAAAGATATGCAAGTTTTTTTATTAGTTAGATAGTTTAATTAAATATAAAGCTTTGTGAACTTTCAATGCAGACGATCCGAAAAGCAAGTACGACCAGCGAGAAATGAATTATACAGAAGTTTCATTCTACAGCTCTATCGCGATGCGGTGTTCTACAGCCTCTATGAACCCAGGAAATTGATATTTAATTTTTAAAAGTAGTTTCCGTGAATAACTTCGACGTTATGTGGTGCAGTTGTTGTAGCTCCAATCTATTGTTCGGAAGGTTCTGGGATGAAATTCTTTTTAAACGTTGTGTAAATGTGTAAGTCTGACAAAAAAACTGCAAAACAGATTAAATTAGTGTAATTTGGAAGAAGTCGTTCAAAATTAATAAAATTGACTATGCAGTGAAGTTCCCACGTCACTAACCTCTAGGGTGGGGCACCAAAAACGTTTATATTTCAGCGAAACATTATCCCGCCAAAATTCCTCAATGCCACTTAATTCAAGTGAAGGTTTTCCAAAACAAATACGTCATTGAGGGCACCGTCACTAATGATTGTGTTCGAGGGAAATCAGACGTAATATATTCAATTAACCTCTTACATTTAACAGTCTGTAATCACCCTCACAACGTCAACTTTGCTGTGACTATAAATAAGGCCCAGGCGTAGTCGCTATTATACTCTATCCATTCTAAGGTTGCAGCTAATTCATCCAAGTGAATGTCAATAACTTCTTTCGCACAGCGTAAATTTCATTTGAAATGTTGAGAAATACAAGGTAACTGTGCTACGCCACAAAATCAATGTAAGAAATCAAGATATAATTAATTTTGCTTTGATTTATTTCGATTGAATTGTTTATTTCTGCTGCAACCTTAGAGTGGACAGAGTATAGTGGCAGGGGCAAACTTGAGACTGTTTTTTCGGGTGGACAGCTATAGCTACTTATCCTGCTGCAGAGTTAACTCAACTAGCATTTTTGTCATTCCAGCGCTTGATGACTGAACTACCTATCTGGTGTACAAAGATGTATCTGCTCTGAGTAATACACGCGAGCAAAGCCGCAGGCATACTGGTACTACATACAAATATTGTTTTAAATAGGAAAAATGGTGTGGTTTGTCGGGTAAACAGACCATATATCGTGATATACCTTAATAATGTGATAAACCCCTTTGCGGGCTTCACAAAATTGGGAAGGTTCTGTACACATAGTTCACTAGGTTACCAACAGAGTGCAGGCAGGCGTAGTTTCGGCAATAAGGGACCAATGAATCGCATATAAGCTCACAATTAAAATACTTAACATGTTTCTGTTACTTAAGTTCGAAGACTTTAATGTCACGAAGTTGGGTAGGTTTGGCCTATTTCAAATGAACCTAAAACACTCGCATATCATATATTTTGGAGAAAAGTACTTCAGCAATTTTAAGCAAACGTGTGAATATTTAATTCAGTAGCATTACTTATCAGACGAATTTGATGAGAATAATTGTAGTAATTTTCCAAAAAAGACATAGCTTAAATCAATATTTTCACATATAGGACTAGCATATAAAACTTATAAAAAGACGCCATATTTCAGTAGACTTAATTAATGGTCTAGAAACTTTTAATATGAAAGTTTGTAGTATTATGTTAAACAATATGACAATATGGTTAACTAACTTTATAATAATACGTCTATGTGACTGCAATTTTGTAAATGAGAGTCCACGGTTAAAATGTAATGGCATTTTTTTATGTGTGACAAATATTCCAACAAATTTTTCAGGAAGTAATAATGTTGCTGTTTCGAGTTATGATGTAACAACATTATTAAACTATTAAGTTCATTTCCGAAACTGTAGTATACAGAACCTACGTATTTGTATGTTTGCGTATAATTAAAATCGTTTGCATAAAAAATTTAGGTTGAAATAATAAAACTACTTAGCAAAAATTGCTCATCGACCTAAAAGGCCGTTTAATCAGTATCGTAGCTATCCTAGTCACTTTTATTGGTATGGTCCATCGCAGCATTTATTGCGTCCGAAATTTGGCCGGAATCGGTTATGTACAAGCATTTTCTGAAATATTATATAAATTGCTTATCTAAACATTAGGTTTTAGCATCAGAAATTGTTCATCTAAAGCAATATAATTTTCTAAATACTATGTATTATGCAGGACTCAACACTGGGATCCTGACTTTGAAAGGTCGTGTTGTTTATAAGCAGGCTTAGATGTCAGGGTGAGGTATGTTACTGGTGATGTGTTAGGAGACCTAGCTGGAGATTTTTTTTTGCTGTAACCCCCTCCTACGGCCAAACCTTCTTCAATACAACACCACGTTCCCCAACGGCCAGGGTCCCAGATCTGAGTCCCGCACTGTAAATAAGATATACTCTATAATCAACACTTGTAATATAAATCGGTCCACAAGTACCCCCACGATATGAGATAACATTTTAAATATTTTGATGGGCATCATTTAAAAATAGGCAACCGAAACTGCCAAAATTTATAAATACCATAATATGCTTGCAAAGCATGATTAAAGTCCAATCTTGAACAATCAATGGTATTTATACCGTTTATGGCTTCCTTTTCACAAGAGCCTGTGTTAAGGCTATTAAAATCTGACTTACTCTAGCTCCAGTGTTGAAATTTCTAGTACATACATAAAGACATACAGAAACAGTTAAATACACAAGTAAGAATCCCTCTTCCTTTAGAAATTAAGATAAAAATACCGAACAAAAGGGACTAAATATGAGTATATTTTATATCTGATGGAAGTACATTCAGCAAACAAAATTTTGTTGAAACTATTCGAATGATGTGGGGAATACATTACATTAACCTAGAGCTATAGGCTATAACCACCAATTGAATGAAGTTTCTTAGAAATCAAAATCGCATATGTTTACGTTAACATGTGTGCGGGCCGGAACCTGCTGAATAATTTTCCAAAACAAAATACTGCAATATTTTTCAGAGGACAATTCTTAAGTGGTGAACAGTGAAAATCCAAATTTAGTTTTGATCGGTCTGATAGTCCGCAAGTTACGACACAGCGACTTAAAGTTTTAAAATGGTGGTTATTCTGAAAATTACCGCCAGATAAATAGAAGTATTCCCCACAACATTTCTTTCAGTAATACTTACTTAAGCATGACCGAATCATAATGGTAATAAGTATGGAAATGAAAAATTGTCGAGTTCATTAACCTACACGTTAGAAGACGATGGGTGTGTTTTGGCGATTGAACTGGTAGCCCGTTTCAGGACCAGAGCATTTTCGCGACTCTAGTAGTAGTAGTACTGTTTGCAAACGCACTGCAAATAGTTTGCTGCCGTTTACAGTTATTGACTACCTGAGTAGCGAAGTAGGTTACAAGGTTCGTTTACAGAGAAAGGTTGTTGTTAGGTAATTTCCGTTTGTGTATAACACACAAGCAGACCTGGATTTGTAATTTAGCGCGTAAATGGAAATTAGTTCACGTTGTAGCACGCTATTTTCTGATTAGCACATGAAAAAATTACTTTCAAGAGAAATTTTGAAATTCCCGCCTGACTCAGGCAATTTGGGTAACAAATAATGATTGCTTGTAAATGCAAATGTTTCACTCCAAACACTTGTAAGCAGTCTATCGCCGATTCAACCGCAAATACGCCTACTGTCGTATGCAAACTCAATCTTGGTCTAGTCATTCACTATCTGTTGTTCGAGAGAGTAGTTAACAGACGAATTGTCGAGGCTTGAGTATGCACAGGCCAATGGATTCTAACACACTGGTAATTTAAATAGCTAAGCATTTCATTCCCTAGGAATGAAAACACTTGATCAACACTGTTGACGCTTTCCACGGTTTAAAAAAAATGCTTTCAATTGTTAAAAATCCAACTTGGGGGATTTTATTCCCCCCTCCCCCTTAGTAGTTGAATGGTTACTAACAATTAAAGCGAGTTTACTGAAGTAAATGAAATATGTAGTAATATAAGAGCGCCAGTGAAATAACAGCTTCAAGAAACAGTCCCAGACTTGAGGGTTTGAACTGAGAGGAGAAGTCTGGCTGTGATTGGTAATGGGAAGGGGATGTCTCTAAATTCCTACCCGACCTCGTGGAGTTGTTAACTCTCCCGGGTACTGGCCTGGGACGTGACGAGCACCAAGTCTCTGCGAGAGCTGCCCTCTTCGCCGACGTGCGGTTAACGTCGCACTTAATGCAATTTATCTGCACAAGTGCCGTCCAAGGCGGCGGCGTGTGAAGTAGTTAGAAGCAGCGAAATCGAACTTCAAAGTCAGACCACCCTCTCACCTTGCATAATTCATTCGGGTACCTGAGTCGGAGACTTTGACGATCTACGTGTGCTCTGCAAACCATTAAAAGGAGAAGTTACTTGTCGTTTTGAAACCAACGATCTGCCTGCTGGACTCCTCAGTCCTGTGTACACCCTGTCTTCAGCTACTTGTTAAGGGTTCTGTGGACCCACATCTCAAAACTTCAAAAACACATAACAATTCTCAATCGTTTATTAACTAAAGTATTAATGATACAGAATTGGTTTTTTTTATCATATGAGAATAAAGATGGTTTGTTTTATATGTAAGTTTAAATTTCATACTCCGCGATGTTAAGTTTTTTAAAAAAATGTTTCAAAACATAAAATTGGGCTGTTTAGTTCTTCCTTTCTGAACAGGAAAATTCAACTTTTAAGCATATAGGACAAAAGTGCTAATTCTTGTGAACAAAATGGTACTATAAAAGTTGGTAGTCATAGCATTAAATTTCAAGGAAATCGTTTGTGAAAATTGGGTATTTTTGTTCGTTCGGAGCCTGCTTCGTGCTGCTTGCTGTTGGTGATGGCTGAAGCGCGGCGAGGCCGGGCGAGCGCGACAGCAGGGAGGGGAGACTGGCGCTGGAGGGGAAGTGGTTTGACGAGTCTGCTCACACAGCAAC